>JAHIAM010002813.1:0-21279 GCA_021605205.1 Aegilops longissima
GATGTTGTTCCTTGTTGGAACATGTTTACTTGTTGGGATATCACAATATATCTTATTTAATAAATGCATCTATATACTTGGTAAAGGGTGGAAGGCTCGGCCTTATGCAGTGTTTTGTTCCTCTTGCCGCCCTAGTTTCCGTCATATCGGTATTATGTTCCCGGATTTTGCGTCCCTAACAGCGGTCGGGTGATTTATGGGACCCCTTGACAGTTCGCTTTGAATAAGACTTTTCGGCAAGGCCCAACATTGGTTTTACCATTTGCCTCACCTATGCCCTTTTCCTTGGGTTTAGGGCCGAGGGTCATCTTTATTTTAGCCCCCGGACGGTGCTCCTTGAGTGCTGGCCGAACTAGAGCCTGTGCAGCCCCCTCAAGGCAACTTGAGGTCTGGTTTTAGTTGTACGGACTACTCATCCGAGTGTGCCCTCGAGACGGAGATATGTGCAGCTCCTATAAGGATTTGTCGGCACATCCGGTGCTGCTGGTCTTGTTTTATTGCTGTCGAAATGTCTTGTAGCCGGATTCGAGACTGATCGGGTCTTCCAGGAGAAGGAATATCCTTCGTTGATCGCGAGAGCTTATCATGGGCTAAGTTGGGACACCCTGCAGGTATTATCTTTCAAAGCCGTGCCCGCGGTTATGTGGCAGATGGGAATTTGTTAATGTCGGTTGTAGAAAACCGAAGTTGATCTTAATTAAAACACATCAACCACGTGTGTAACCGTGATGGTCTCTTCTCGGCGGAGTCCGGAAGTGAACACGGTGTTGGAGTTATGTTTGGCGAGGTTGTTCTCGGATCACTTCTTGATCATAGTTGTTCGACCGTGCTTTGCCTCCTCTTCTCGCTCTCTTTTTGCGTATGGTAGCCACCATATATGCTAGTCGCTTGCTGCAGCTCCACCTCACTACCCTGTCCTACCTTTAAGCTTAAATAGTCTTGATCTCACGGGTGTGAGATTGCTGAGTCCCGTGACTCACAGATACTTCAAAACCAGTTTGCGGTGCCGATGAAACCGTGCGCAGGTGACGCATCCGAGCTTAAGGAGGAGCTCGATGAAGATCTTGTTCATTGTGTTGTTTCGTTTCATTGATCGTAGTGGAGCCAGTTGGGACGATCGGGGATCATGTAGCATTTGGGGTAGTCTTCTTTTATTTTGGTTCCGTAGTCGGACCTTGATTGTATCTGTATGATGTAATGCTTTACTCATGTATTGTGTGAAGTGGCGATTGTAAGCCAACTATGTATCTTTTTCCCTTATGTATTACATGGGTTGTGTGAAGATTACCTCTCTTGCGACATTGCTTTCAATGCGGTTATGCCTCTAAGTCGTGCTTTGACACGTGGGAGATATAGCCGCATCGAGGGATACAAGTTGGTAATCGAGCCATCCCGACTTAGGAGCCCCCTACTTGATTGTTTCTTTGGCGTTGTTGAGTCTAGAACGAAAAATGTTTTGAGTCTTAGGATTATATATATCGGAGAGTAGGATTCTTTTTACTCCCCAGTCCCTTCGTCGCTCTGGTGAGGTCTCCTAACGTAGAAGTTTTGACTCTTCTTTCTCAAATTTCACTAAAAAAATTTTAGGATCACGCTGGTATCTTGGAATCGTTCCGATGGTTTTGTGACGAGAACATTGTTCTTGGTGCCTCCGACATTTAGGGGTTGTGGCAGTGTCCGGGAGTTGAGCTCCGAGGTGTTGTCGCCACAATTTTATCGTTGCAGATTCTGGAATACGAGCTTTGCCGACATCGAAAATCTCTTTTATGCAGTTGTTGGTGAGATAACCTCGATAACCCGAAGATCGGGCGAGCTCGAGAGTATTGCCATGACTCGTATAACGGATGCTTTTGAAGGTCGAGGTAAACGATTTCGAAGGTTTCTTGGTTATGTGTTGAAGGATGGATACAATTGGATCTAGGTATTGTTAGTTTGGGTGATATATTTTGTGTCCCTGTATCCCCAACACCAGATTGCATAACCAGAAAGTTTGGGAGTTTATAGGTGGAATTCAAGTAGCTCCTAGAATATTTTTCCGACAGATGCATGATATGGGATTGGGTAAATCTCTATCATATGTGTTTGTTTCCGGCTTATTCTGCAAGCCAAATCCTTTGTTTTTATTCCGTTTTGTGGTATTCTAGTTGCTTCAATGCCAAGTGTTGATTCCATACCTTTCCTAAATGGTGTTCTCATATTGCTATGTGAATACTAATCCTTCTTGATCACTGAGCTTGTCATGTCAATTCTTTTCTCGACCGGCGTGCTTCTCTTCAAGTGGATCCGATCATTCCAACATTCGCAAGATCAATTCTAAGCTTTTTCTCAACGGTGTTCGTTTCATCCGACCCAAGTTGTTTTTGTTTTCCCACCCTCCACCCTTTTCTTCAAGGACTCAGATATCTTAATCAAGTATCCATTTTATTGAGTGAAGTTTCTTCATTCTTTTCCTCAATGCTCTTATCTGGTGTTTTCTTATGAAGACGCTAAGGAAGCTTCAAACTTATCATTGTTCCATTCAAATTTTCTTCTCCGGTGGATTTAGTTCAAGATTTCGGTGTTGATCTTACCCCTTTTCCTCTTTTCACAATGTTTTCTCATGCCGGTGCACCTCTTAATTTTTCACTTCTTGTTATTCATTTGTTTCCGGAGTGCTAAAAGATTATCTCAGAAGATTCGAGTTTTCATTCCTAATCCGTGCAAGATTTCTCGTAGTTGTTATCCCTTTTGAGACATTTAATTCATCCGGTGCAATCTCTCTTTTCAAACAATCGTTCAACAGTGGTTCTTTTGAGTGGGCCCTAACCCACAGGTCTTTTCCCAGGATCTTACCTAACTCTTCTAATTTTCCAGAGTTATTCTCAAATTCTTTGCAAAGTTTGATGTAAGGATGAATTATCATCAGTCAAATGTCTTTCTCCAAGATCTTTCAAATTATTTTCATTGTTGGTTCAACCTTTCTAATTTTCATTCCGGAGTGCCTCAACAATTCATGGTGGTGTTTCTCGTCGTCATTCTCGAATTTTGAAGACCGAAGAAGAGTTTCTCTTTAATCTTGCTCCATTCTCTTCAACATTCATGGTTCTAGCTTGATGCCATCCTCTCATAATTATTTTCGATTGTGAGAATTCTTTTCACCCACCGGAGCATTTCAGGAATCTTTTCAGTTTGATTCTCGGGCCCATCATCTCGAATTATCCATTCCAGCTTTCAGCTCTTGTTCTCCAAATCTTACGGTGCATCATTTAAGTATTCACTAATCCGTTCATGATCTCTCCATTCTCATGTATCTAAATTCTCTCAAGTATCTCCATTCATTTCTAATTCCTTACGGCGATTCGTTCTTTTTCTTCGTTCATTTTCAATTCTTACGGTGGCTTGTTCAAGAGTTCTCTTCCTTCGTTATCATATAGATTCATTCGTTCTTTCCAATCCCACGGTGATTCCATCAATACCTTCTCAAGTTTGCGCCATATCTATCTTAATCCTTTCTACGAGAATAAGTAATATGCATAATCCATTGCTTGTCATCAATCTAATTGGTGAAGGATCAACATAACGTAATTCTTATTCTTGTCCCATCGAGTAAATTCAATTCCTTATTTTGGAGGTTCATCAAAATTCTTTATTTCATTTATTCATCTTTCTTTCCGGAGTTCCAAGTTTTCTCGGTTATATCATTTCAAAGCTTCATCTTATCACTGCAAGGCTTCACCTTGTGTTTTCAACTTCTCTTTCTTTCTATCACCCTTTTGTTTACGGAGTTCATCATGGAGGCTCTACATGGTGCTTCCTCAAGGATTCTTTTCATTCTTCAATTGTTCATCAAGATTTCTTGCGGAGTTAAGATCCGTCAAGCCATACTTCTAAATAAACATGGTTCCAACACATGTTTTGTTTTGAGGAGTTCAAGCATTCTTCATCTTGCATTCCAAAGTGCAATTCTTTCGACCTTATCTTTTGAGGTGGTGTTATGTCATTTTGACATTTCATTCATGTTTCATGATGCACTTGTTGTCGAGAATGAGGTATTTTAAATCCATCAATCTCTTCATTGGAGTTGTCTTGGGCTATAATTCACCTAAAGCTTTCCCTAAGGATTATTACTAATTATGGTGCTTATAAATGATCCAAGTTTTCTCCTATCCTCTTGGTGAAAGAAGTTTTCGTCGCCTTGGTGCTCTCACTCAAATCAATAGCTTTCTTTAGTGGCCGTTTGTCACCTCATAATTTTGAGAAGTTTTCCATAAGCCCACTACAAGGTTATTCTTTTCGTTGTTGGTTTTCCAACAACTCCGTTCTATCCTTCTTTGTAAGGATGCTTCATTCAAATTCATTTGTGGTAGAAGTTGTCATTTTATTCTCCGTCCCTTTATCCCAACAATCTAGATTCTATTCTTTCGTTTGAAGGCATTGTGATGTTGCTCTCTTGACCCATCGTCTCGTTTTGTCAAGATCATGTTCTTTTCTTGCATTATCCATTTAACCGAGTGTCGTGTTTTCATTCGAGCTCTCTCATCTTATCAAGTTTTGCCCCCTTCTCAACCGGAGTGTTGTCTGAAATCTTTCTTACCCTGTGCCATTTTCAATAGTTAGGAGGCAGTGTGTTGTTGATTTCATCAAGTATCATCCTATCTTCTCAAGTTCATGATTATAATTCCTTCCATTTACAATGGAGTGCTGCCAAAATTATATCATTCTTGTTCATTCTTATCTCGTTTCTACCAGAGTGGTTCCAATTCCTTCTCGTCCATTGTACTCGTCATTCATGGCTTTGCAACCCCAAAGGTGCACATGGTGGTCCTTGTTTCTATTTTCTCTTTGGAATGCTCTCAATTTCGTTCAACTCTATTGTGTTATTCTTTCAAGTTTTCAACCTCTCGAGGTTCATTGGTTTCATTCGTTTGTCAAAGAAGCAACTTAGTTTTACCTCTTCCTCTCCGCTTTTCTCCGGTGCCATCCTAGATCTCGGGCGAGATCCTCTCGTAGTGGTGGAGTGTTGTGGCGCCTCAAGACCGGAGCTTGATTGCCTTCCAGGGTTTCCGAGTTTTGTCGTGTGATTTGTTTTGTGTGTGCATTCATCATGTCATCTCTTGCATTGCATCATCTCATCATGCCATTTAATTTTAAAAACTCATCTAAATAAATTGTATGGATTTTTCGATCCATTTAAATCGAGGGATATTCACAATGGTGATTTCTCTTTATAACATATCCTCCCAATATTTAGGGAGCTATATTAAACCATTCCATAACACATTTGCGCGGTTCTTCAAATTTCCTTTTTACCCAACTCAATTTCTTTTCTTCCTTTGGATCCTTTTTAGTAAAATTGAGTTGCAATTTTACTTTATCCACAAATGTTCCAAATCAGCCCATAAATCACATCTACTGTGTAGGGCCATCTCCTATAATTTCAACCCATTTGGAGTTCATTGAATGGGTTTCAAAATCAAACTTGTCTGAGTTAAATTCAACATGTGTGGATTTTTCATTCTCTAAAATCCTCGGGTCATTTTGTTAAATTCCTCATATTTTATGAGTCGAGAAAAATTGTCCTTGTTCCAAAAAATTTCCCTAACCCTCTCTTTCTTTTTGTCTCTCTTTAATTGTTTTCTGCTAAGAAAATATAAAAGAGAGAGGGAGAAGAGAGCCCAGCCCAGGCCAGCCCACCTCTTCAGCCCACCATCTTGCTCCCAACCTCCCGCGCCGGCCTCTACGACCCAAGGCCCAGCCGGTGCCCCTCTAACCCTAGCCGCACCCCTGCCCGATCCATCTCCTCCTCCTCCTCGTTCCCGCATCGCAGGGGAGCCCCGCTCGACCCCGCTCTCCTCCTTTCTCCTCGATCTCCTCCTCTCCCTCTCGTCCTCCCACGCCGGCGACCCCTCCGCCGCCATCTCTCCCTCCTGCCGCCTCGTCCCGCCTTGCGGCTCCACCTCCTGCCCGGCCGCAGATTCGCGCGCCCGCCTCCTCTTCTCTGTGTTCGCCGCCGGCGCCTCCTCCACCCGCAACCATGCCCGTCGCCCCTCCGTCGCTGCGACCAGGAGCGCCGGCCGACCTCCTCCTCGCTGCCCCGAGAGCCGCTCCGCCTCGACCTCGCCGCCCGGCAAAGCAGCGGCTGCTGCACCCTCTCGTTGGCCTTGCGCCGGACCTTCCAGGTCCTCCCCGTCGCCCTCGTCAACGACCAGGCCGGAGCCCCGTCGGCCTCCTCGCCGCCGTCGTGCCTTGCTCCGGCGCCCCCTGCCTCGCGCCCCCTCCTCTGCTCCCTTAGCCATGGCGCTCCGTTGTCCCTTGCCTCGCCCGCGCCGGCAACCAGCGATGGTCGCCGCCCACGCCGTCCGTGGCGCCTGCAGCTCGCGTCTCCACCCGTCGTCGCCGCCTCTTGCCTCCATCTACGCTGTGGACATGGTGCCGAAGACCAGCAGCTCTGTACGCCTTCATGCGCCTCACCTACTGCTTGCCTCTGTCGCGAGTGCCTCGTCGAGTCCATGGTTTGCACGGGCCGACCATTCCTTCGCTTGCACGACCGACCGACCTCGTCTCCTTCCTGCCCTGCTGCTGCCTCCGGGCACCTTGATGCATCTACGTGGTTAGCACCTTCGTCAAATTGCCTCGGTCACCTTCGAAGTGGCACGGCAAGTGCGATGTTGACCCTTGAAGACCCGTGCCCCTGTGCCATTCCGCTGCTGCACTAGAACCTACCAAGTTCCCGATGATCATCATGGAGTACGACTACTTGACAACCTTGGTCGGCTATTTCCACATCAAGTCAAGTTCCCCACGACCGTGTAACGACTACGGGATACCACCAAGTACCCTTCGGATCGCCAAGTTCGACTACATGATGCGTCAAGTACCACTACCGTCGACCCGGAGACATCGGATCGTCAAGTCCCTCTTGAACGCATGTACGAGCGTGTACCACTACCGTCGCGAGTACCTCTACCGTCGTCCGAAGGCGTTGGATTCATCAAGTTCCTCCCGAAAACAAACGTGTACACCTACCGTCCATAGCGTGAACAACGTCTTCCACTATGCCGTGTCACGACTACTTCCCTCGGCGATCATCGCGAGCGTCTACTTCCCTCTGAAAGCGCTTTCCGCCCGACGCACGCTTGAAGGTATAACCGCGAGAACGACCGCCGTGGATCGAATGCATATGTTGATGAGATGCACCCTATGTTTGGACCGTGTCCGAATTGTTCCTTGCGTTCCTCGTTTGCCATGCCGCCGTCCGTGGGAACCCGGTGATCGGGAGCACCCACCATTTCTAGCATGTTCCGCACATCCGCGCGCTTTCTTTTGCACCGACATCTCAATCGAGTTATCGGAATCGGAATGTTGCCGTGGCACCATTTCCGTTGTTGTTGCCGTGGCACCCTTTTTCGTTCCGCCACGACGACAAATGCTTCATAATGCTCTTGTCAACAATTTCATAAAATTGCATAAGATTTGTATATGTCATCCGCATCATGATAACAACATTTAAATGTTTAAAATTGTTGTTTGCATTAATTTGCTTAAATGCCATGCTAAAATGATTTATTTCATAACTAAATAACCGTAGCTCGGATTTAAATAAATTATATATGTAAATGGGGTAGAAAATGCATAGATTAACATGGTAGCATTACTTTGCATGTTTAACAACATTTAATATTGTTGGTTCCCTAACCGAGAGAGAACTAAATAATTGATGTGGTAGCCGTCAATATGCAACTCGTTGCATATTGAGCTCCACTTAATTTGTGGTATTGTTTGTTGCATATTGCCATGCCATGCTATTTAAACCGGACATGCATCATACTTGATTGTGCATCATGCCATGTTTATGATTGTGTGTTTACTATGTTGTTTGCTTCTTTCCGGTTTGCTTCTCTCGTTAGCCGGTTTCGTTCGGAGTTGTGAGGATTCATTCGACTTCGTCCGTTTGTCTTGTTCATGGACTCGTTCTTCTTCCTTGCGGGATTTCAGGCAAGATGACCATACCCTCGAAATCACTTCTATCTTTGCTTGCTAGATGCTCGCTCTTTTGCTATGCCTATGCTACGATGCCTACCACTTGCTATATCATGCCACCCACATTGCCATGTCAAACCTCTAACCATCCTTTCCTAGCAAACCGTTGTTTGGCTATGTTACCGCTTTGCTCAGCCCCTCTTATAGCGTTGTTAGTTGCGGTGAAGATGAAGTTTGTTCCTTGTTGGAACATGGAGATGTTGTTCCTTGTTGGAACATGTTTACTTGTTGGGATATCACAATGTATCTTATTTAATTAATGCATCTATATACTTGGTAAAGGGTGGAAGGCTCGGCCTTATGCCTGGTGTTTTGTTCCCTCTTGCCGCCCTAGTTTCCGTCATATCGGTATTATGTTCCCGGATTTTGCGTCCCTAACGCGGTCGGGTGATTTATGGGACCCCTTGACAGTTCGCTTTGAATAAGACTTTTCCAAGCAAGGCCCAACATTGGTTTTACCATTTGCCTCACCTATGCCCTTTTCCCTTGGGTTTAGGCCCGAGGGTCATCTTTATTTTAGCCCCTCCGGACCAGTGCTCCTTGAGTGCTGGCCCGAACTAAAGCCCTGTGCAGGCGCCCCTCAAGGCAACTTGAGGTCTGGTTTTAGTTATGCGGACTGCTCATCCGAGTGTGCCACGAGACCGAGATATGTGCAGCTCCTATAAGGATTTGTCGGCACATCCGGCGGCTTTGCTGGTCTTGTTTTATTCTGTCGAAATGTCTTGTAGCGGGATTCGAGACTGATCGGGTCTTCCGGGAGAAGGAATATCCTTCGTTGATCGCGAGAGCTTATCATGGGCTAAGTTGGGACACCCTGCAGGTATTATCTTTCAAAGCCGTGCTGCGGTTATGTGGCAGATGGGAATTTGTTAATGTCGGTTGTAGAAAACCGAAGTTGATCTTAATTAAAACACATCAACCACGTGTGTAACGTGATGGTCTCTTCTCGCGGAGTCCGGGAAGTGAACACGATGTTGGAGTTATGTTTGGCGAGGTTGTTCTAGGATCACTTCTTGATCATAGTTGTTCGACCGTGCTTTGCCTCCTCTTCTCGCTCTCTTTTTGCGTATGGTAGCCACCATATATGCTAGTCGCTTGCTGCAGCTCCACCTCACTACCCTGTCCTACCTTTAAGCTTAAATAGTCTTGATCTCGCGGGTGTGAGATTCTGAGTCCCGTGACTCACGAGATACTTCAAAACCAGTTTGCGGTGCCGATGAAACCATGCGGTGGCGATCCGAGCTTAAGGAGGAGCTCGATGAAGATCTTGTTCATTGTGTTGTTTCGTTTCAGTTGATCAGTAGTGGAGCCCAGTTGGGACGATCGGGGATCTGTGTAGCATTTGGGGTAGTCTTCTTTTATTTTGGTTCCGTAGTCGGACCTTGATTGTATCTGTATGATGTAATGCTTTACTCATGTATTGTGTGAAGTGGCGATTGTAAGCCAACTATGTATCTTTTTCCCTTATGTATTACATGGGTTGTGTGAAGATTACCTCTCTTGCGACATTGCTTTCAATGCGGTTATGCCTCTAAGTCGTGCCCGACACGTGGGAGATATAGCCGCATCGAGGCGATACAAGTTGGTAATTAGAGCCATCCCGACTTAGGAGCCCCCTACTTGATTGTTTCTTTGGCGTTTGTTGAGTCTAGAACGAAAAATGTTTTGAGTCTTAGGATTATATATATCGAGAGTAGGATTCTTTTTACTCCCAGTCCCTTCGTCGCTCTGGTGAGGTCTCTGACGAGAAGTTTTGACTCTTCTTTTCTCAAATTTCACTAAAAAATTTTAGGATCACGGGTATCTTGGAATCGTTCGATGGTTTTGTGGCGAGAACATTGTTCTTGGTGCCTCGACATTTAGGGGTTGTGGCGGTGTCCGGGGAGTTGAGCTCGAGGTGTTGTCGTCACAATTTTATCGCGTAGCTCGAATACGAGCTTTGCCGACATCGAAAATCTCTTTTATGCAGTTGTTGGTGAGATAACCTCGATAACCCGATCTTGGGGCGAGCTCGAGTATTGCCATGACTCGTATAACGGATGCTTTTGAAGGTCGAGGTAAGCGATTTCGAAGGTTTATTGGTTATGTGTTGAAGGATGGATACAGCTGGATCTAGGTATTGTTAGTTTGGTTGATATATTTTGTGTCCCCTGTATCCCCAACACCAGATTGCATAACCAGAAAGTTTCGGGAGTTTATAGGTGGGAATTCAAGTAGCTCCTAGAATATTTTTCCGACAGATGCATGATATGGGATTGGGTAAATCTCTATCATATGTGTTTGTTTCCGCTTATTCTGCAAGCCAAATCCTTTGTTTTTATTCCGTTTTGTGGTATTCTAGTTGCTTCAATGCCAAGTGTTGATTCCATACCTTTCCTAAATGGTGTTCTCATATTGCTATGTGAATACTAATCCTTCTTGATCACTGAGCTTGTCATGTCAATTCTTTTCTCGACGCGTGCTTCTCTTCAAGTGGATCCGATCATTCCAACATTCGCAAGATCAATTCTAAGCTTTTTCTCAACGGTGTTCGTTTCATCCGACCCAAGTTGTTTTTGTTTTCCCACCCTACCACCCTTTTTCTTCAAGGACTCAGATATCTTAATCAAGTATCCATTTTATTGAGTGAAGTTTCTTCATTCTTTTCCTCAATGCTCTTATCTGGTGTTTTCTTATGAAGACGCTAAGGAAGCTTCAAACTTATCATTGTTCCATTCAAATTTTCTTCTCCGGTGGATTTAGTTCAAGATTTCGGTGTTGATCTTACCCCTTTTCCTCTTTTCACAATGTTTTCTCATGCCGGTGCACCTCTTAATTTTTCACTTCTTGTTATTCATTTATTTCCGAGTGCTAAAGATTATCTCGGAAGATTCGAGTTTTCATTCCTAATCCGTGCAAGATTTCTCGTAGTTGTTATCCTTTTGAGACATTTAATTCATCGGTGCAATCTCTCTTTTCAAACAATCGTTCAACAGTGGTTCTTTTGAGTGGGCCCTAACCCACGTGTCTTTTCGAGGATCTTACCTAACTCTTCTAATTTTCGAGTTATTCTCAAATTCTTTGCAAAGTTTGATGTAAGGATGAATTATCATCAGTCAAATGTCTTTCTCAAGATCTTTCAAATTATTTTCATTGTTGGTTCAACCTTTCTAATTTTCATTCGGAGTGCCTCAACAATTCATGGTGGTGTTTCTCGTCGTCATTCTCGAATTTTGAAGACCGAAGAAGAGTTTCTCTTTAATCTTGCTCCATTCTCTTCAACATTCATGGTTCTAGCTTGATGCCATCCTCTCATAATTATTTTCGATTGTGAGAATTCTTTTCACCCACCCGGAGCATTTCAGGAGTCTTTTCAGTTTGATTCTCCGGAGCCCATCATCTCAGAATTATCCATTCCAGCTTTCAGCTCTTGTTCTCCAAATCTTACCGGTGCATCATTTAAGTATTCACTAATCCGTTCATGATCTCTCCGTTCTCATGTATCTAAATTCTCTCAAGTATCTCCATTCATTTCTAATTCCTTACGGCGATTCGTTCTTTTCTTCGTTCATTTTCAGTTCTTACGGTGGCTTGTTCAAGAGTTCTCTTCCTTCGTTATCATATAGATTCATTCGTTCTTTCCAATCCCACGGTGATTCCATCAATACCTTCTCAAGTTTGCGCCATATCTATCTTAATCCTTTCTACGAGAATAAGTAATATGCATAATCCATTGCTTGTCATCAATCTAATTGGTGAAGGATCAACATAACGTAATTCTTATTCTTGTCCCATCGAGTAAATTCAATTCCTTATTTTGGAGGTTCATCAAAATTCTTTATTTCATTTATTCATCTTTCTTTCCGGAGTTCCAAGTTTTCTCGGTTATATCATTTCAAAGCTTCATCTTATCACTGCAAGGCTTCACCTTGTGTTTTCAACTTCTCTTTCTTTCTATCACCCTTTTGTTTACCGGAGTTCATCATGGAGGCTCTACATGGTGCTTCCTCAAGGATTCTTTTCATTCTTCAATTGTTCATCAAGATTTCTTGCGGAGTTAAGATCCGTCAAGCCATACTTCTAAATAAACATGGTTCCAACACATGTTTTGTTTTGAGGAGTTCAAGCATTCTTCATCTTGCATTCCAAAGTGCAATTCTTTCGACCTTATCTTTTGAGGTGGTGTTATGTCATTTTGACAGTTTCATTCATGTTTCATGATGCACTTGTTGTCAGGAATGAGGTATTTTAAATCCATCAATCTCTTCATTGGAGTTGTCTTGGGCTATATTTCACCTAAAGCTTTCCCTAAGGATTGTTACTAATTATGGTGCTTATAAATGATCCAAGTTTTCTCCTATCCTCTTGGTGAAAGAAGTTTTCGTCGCCTTGGTGCTCTCACTCAAATCAATAGCTTTCTTTAGTGGCCATTTGTCACCTCATAATTTTGAGAAGTTTTCCATAATCCCACTACAAGGTTATTCTTTTCGTTGTTGGTTTTCCAACAACTCCGTTCTATCCTTCTTTGTAAGGATGCTTCATTCAAATTCATTTGTGGTAGAAGTTGTCATTTTATTCTCCGTCCCTTTATCCCAACAATCTAGATTCTATTCTTTCGTTTCGAAGGCATTGTGATGTTGCTCTCTTCAACCCATCGTCTCGTTTTGTCAAGATCATGTTCTTTTTCTTGCATTATCCATTTAACCGGAGTGTCGTGTTTTCATTCGAGCTCTCTCATCTTATCAAGTTTTGCCCCCCTTCTCAACCGGAGTGTTGTTTGAAATCTTTCTTACCCCTGTGCCATTTTTCAATAGTTCCGGAGGCAGTGTGTTGTTGATTTCATCAAGTATCATCCTATCTTCTCAAGTTCATGATTATAATTCCTTCCATTTACAGTCGGAGTGCTGCCAAAATTATATCATTCTTGTTCATTCTTATCTCGTTTCTACCAGAGTGGTTCCAATTCCTTCTCGTCCATTGTACTCGTCATTCATGGCTTTGCAACCCCCAAGGTGCACATGGTGGTCCTTGTTTCTATTTTCTACTGGAATGCTCTCAATTTCGTTCAACTCTATTGTGTTATTCTTTCAAGTTTTCAACCTCTCGAGGTTCATTGGTTTCATTCGTTTGTCAAAGAAGCAACTTAGTTTTACCTCTTCCTCTCCCGCTTTCCTCCGGTGCCATCCTAGATCTCGGGACGAGATCCTCTCGTAGTGGTGGAGTGTTGTGACGCCCCAAGACCGGAGCTTGATTGCCTTCGGGGTTTCCGAGTTTTGTCGTGTGATTTGTTTTGTGTGTGCATTCATCATGTCATCTCTTGCATTGCATCATCTCATCATGCCATTTAATTTTAAAACTCATCTAAATAAATTGTATGGATTTTTGATCCATTTAAATCGAGGATATTCACAATGGTGATTTCTCTTTATAACATATCCTCCCAATATTTAGGGAGCTATATTAAACCATTCCATAACACATTTCTTGCGGTTCTTCAAATTTCCTTTTTACCCAACTCAATTTCTTTTCTTCCTTTGGATCCTTTTTAGTAAAATTGAGTTGCAATTTTACTTTATCCACAAATGTTCCAAATCAGCCCATAAATCACATCTACTGTGTAGGGCCATCTCCTATAATTTCAACCCATTTGGAGTTCATTGAATGGGTTTCAAAATCAAACTTGTCGAGTTAAATTCAACATGTGTGGATTTTCATTCTCTAAAATCCTCGGGTCATTTTGTTAAATTCCTCATATTTTTATGAGTCGAGAAAAATTGTCCTTGTTCCAAAAATTTCCTAACCCTCTCTTTCTTTTGTCTCTCTTTAATTGTTTTCTGCTAAGAAAATATAAAGAGAGAGGGAGAAGAGAGCCCAGCCCTGCCAGCCCACCTCTTCAGCCCACCATCTTGCTCCCAACCTCCCTTGGCCTCACGACCCAAGGCCCAGCCGGTGCCCTCTAACCCTAGCCGCACCTGCCTCGATCCATCTCCTCCTCCTCCTCGTTCTCAGATCGAGGGAGCCCCTTCGACCCGCTCTCCTCCTTTCTCCTCGATCTCCTCCTCTCCCTCTCGTCCTCCCATGCCGCGACCCCCGCCGCCATCTCTCCCTCCTGCCGCCTCGTCCCGCCTTGCAGGCTCCACCTCCCCCGCCGGGGCGCAGTTCGCGCGCCCGCCTCCTCTTCTCTGTGTTCGCCGCCCTGCGCCTCCTCCACCCATAACCATGCCCGTCGCCCCTCCGGTCGCTGCGACCAGGGCGCCTTGCGGCCGACCTCCTCCTCGCTGCCCCTGAGCCGCTCCGCCTCGACCTGCGCTGCCCGGCAGCAGTGGCTGCTGCACCTCTCGTTGACGCCGCCCGGACCTTCCGAGTCCTCCCGTCGCCCTCGTCAGCGACCAGGCGGAGCCCCGTCGGCCTCTCCTCGCGCCGTCGTGCCCTGCTCCGGCGCCCCCGCCTCGCGCCCCTCCTCTGCTCCCTTAGCCATGGCGCTCCGTTGTCCCTTGCCTGCGCCCGCCCGGCAACCAGCGATAGGTCGCCGCTCCACGCCGTCCGTGGCGCTTTGCAGCTCGCGTCTCCACCCGTCGTCGCCGCCTCTTGCCTCCATCTCGCTGTGGACATGGTGTCAAGACCAGCAGCTCAGACGCCTTCATCGCCTCACCTCTGCTTGCTCTCGTCGCGAGTGCCTCGTCGAGTCCATGGTTTGCTGGGGCCGACCATTCCTTCGCTTGCACGACCAAGCGACCTCGTCTCCTTCCTGCCTGCGCTGCTGCCTCCGGGCACCTTCGATGCATCTCGTGGTTAGCACCTTCGTCAAATTGCCTCGGGTCACCTTGAAGTGGCACGGCAAGTGCGATGTTGACCCTTGAAGACCCGTGCCCCTGTGCCATTCCGCTGCTGCACTAGAACCTACCAAGTTCCCGATGATCATCATGGAGTACGACTACTTGACAACCTTGGTGGCTATTTCCACATCAAGTCAAGTTCCCCACGACCGTGTGCGACTACGGGGATACCACCAAGTACCCGCCGGATGCGCCAAGTTCGACTACATGATCGTCAAGTACCACTACCGTCGACCCGGAGACATCGGATGCGTCAAGTCCCTCTTCAAGCGTGTGCGAACGTGTACCACTACCGTCGCGAGTACCTCTACCGTCGTCCGAAGGCGTTGGATTCATCAAGTTCCTCCCGAAAACAAGCGTGTACACCTACCGTCATAGCGTGAACAACGTCTTCCACTACGCCGTGTCGACTACTTCCCTCGGCGATCATCGCGAGCGTCTACTTCCCTCTCGAACGCTTTCGCCCAACGCACGCTTGAAGGTATAACCGCCGAGAACGACCGCCGTGGATCGAATGCATATGTTGATGAGATGCACCCTATGTTTGGACCGTGTCCGAATTGTTCCTTGCACGTTCCTCGTTTGCCATGCCGCCGTCCGTGGGAACCCGGTATTCGGGAGCACCCCACCATTTCTAGCATGTTCCGCACATCCGCACGCTTTCTTTTGCACCGACATCTCAATCGAGTTATCGGAATCGGAATGTTGCCGTGGCACCATTTCCGTTGTCGTTGCCGTGGCACCCTTTTTCGTTCCGCCATACGACGACAAATGCTTCATAATGCTCTTGTCAACAATTTCGTAAAATTGCATAAAATTTGTATATGTCATCCCATGATGATAACAACATTTAAATGTTTAAAATTGTTGTTTGCATTAATTTGCTTAAATGCCATGCTAAAATGATTTATTTCATAACTAAATAACCGTAGCTCGGATTTAAATAAATTATATATGTAAATGGGGTAGAAAAATGCATAGATTAACATGGTAGCATTACTTTGCATGTTTAACAACATATAATATTGTTGGTTCCCTAACGAGAGAGAACTAAATAATTGATGTGGTGTTTAGTCAATATGCAACTTCGTTGCATATTGAGCTCCATAATTTGTGGTATTGTTTGTTGCATATTGCCATGCCATGCTATTTAAACCGGACATGCATCATACTTGATTGTGCATCATGCCATGTTTATGATTGTGTGTTTACTATGTTGTTTGCTTCTTTCGGTTTGCTTCTCTCGTTAGCCGGTTTCGTTCGGAGTTGTGAGGATTCATTCGACTTCGTCCGTTTGTCTTGTTCATGGACTCGTTCTTCTTCCTTGCGGGATTTCAGGCAAGATGACCATACCCTCGAAATCACTTCTATCTTTGCTTGCTAGATGCTCGCTCTTTTGCTATGCCTATGCTATGATGCCTACCACTTGCTATATCATGCCACCCACATTGCCATGTCAAACCTCTAACCATCCTTTCCTAGCAAACCGTTGTTTGGCTATGTTACCGCTTTGCTCAGCCCCTCTTATAGCGTTGTTAGTTGCAGGTGAAGATGAAGTTTGTTCCTTGTTGGAACATGGAGATGTTGTTCCTTGTTGGAACATGTTTACTTGTTGGGATATCACAATATATCTTATTTAATTAATGCATCTATATACTTGGTAAAGGGTGGAAGGCTCGGCCTTATGCAGTGTTTTGTTCCACTCTTGCCGCCCTAGTTTCCGTCATATCGGTATTATGTTCCCGGATTTTGCGTCCCTAACGCGGTCGGGTGATTTATGGACCCCTTGACAGTTCGCTTTGAATAAGACTTTTCGGCAGAAGGCCCAACATTGGTTTTACCATTTGCCTCACCTATGCCCTTTTCCTTGGGTTTCGGAGCCCGAGGGTCATCTTTATTTTAGCCCCCGGACCAGTGCTCCTTGAAAGTCTGGCCGAACTAGAACCTGGTAGCCCCTCAAGGCAACTTGAGGTCTGGTTTTAGTTGTACGGACTACTCATCCGAGTGTGCCTCGAGACAGAGATATGTGCAGCTCCTATAAGGATTTGTCGGCACATCCAGGCGGCTTTGCTGGTCTTGTTTTATTCTTGTCGAAATGTCTTGTAGCCGGATTCCGAGATCGACGGGTCTTCCGGGAGAAGGAATATCCTTCGTTGATCGCGAGAGCTTATCATGGGCTAAGTTGGGACACTCCTGCAGGTATTATCTTTCAAAGCCGTGCCGCGGTTATGTGGCAGATGGGAATTTGTTAATGTCGGTTGTAGAAAACCGAAGTTGATCTTAATTAAAACACATCAACCACGTGTGTAACGTGATGGTCTCTTCTCGGTGGTCCGGGAAGTGAACACGATGTTGGAGTTATGTTTGGCGTAGGTTGTTCTAGGATCACTTCTTGATCGAGTTTCTTTCGTTTGTTATCTGAGCAAAAATTTTTGATCTTTTAAAATCGGAAAGTTCTTTTTATGGCCTTTCCCGTCTTGAGGTCTTACTAAATTTTATTTCTTTTCTCAAATTTCATAAAAAATTTTAGGATCAGGGTTTTAATCTTCATTTTTGTGGCAACATTTTCTTGGTGCCTCACATTTAGGGGTTGTCGGTGTCCGGGATTGAGGGGGTTTCTCCAAATTTTATCTTCAATTCGGTCAGCTTTGCCACATAATTTTTTATGGTTTTGGGAGATTCGATCCCGATCTTGGGCACTCAATTCCATGACTCGTATAACGGTGCTTTTAAGGTCAAAGCGATTTCGGGTTTTTGGTTATTTTAAGGATATCAATTTATCTAGGATTGTTTTTTTTGTTATTTTGTTCCCTGTATCCCCCCCGTTTCATAAGAAAATTTGGGTTTATAGGTGGGAATTCAATACTCCTGAATATTTTTTCCACGGATATGATATATTGGGTAAATCTCTAATTGTGGTTCCGGCTTATTCTGCCCAAATCCGTTTTATTCCTTTTTGGATTCTATTCTTAATCCAATTTATTCCATCCTTTCCTTGGGTTCCATTTCTTGTAATATAACCTTCTTATCCTGAGCTTTCATGTCAATTCTTTTCTCACTGTTTCCTTTCAATGGATCCGTCTTCCAACTTAAATTTCAATTCTAAGTTTTTCTGCGGGTTGTTCGTTTCATCCGCCCAATTGTTTTGTTTTATCCACCCTTTTTCTTCAAATCAATTCTTTCGACCTTTTTTGAGTGGTTTTTCATTCTTTTCCTCAATGTTTATGGTGTTTTCATGAAGGTAAAACTTCAAACTTTCATTGTTCCTTCAAATTTTCTTTCCTGGATTTTTAAATTTGTGTTGATCTTCCCTTTTCCTCTTTTAAAGTTTTTATGCGGTGCCCTCTTAATTTTCCTTTTGTTTTCATTTTTTGGGTCTAAAAGTTATCTCGGGTTGGTTTTCACCAATCCGTCAAATTTCGTAGTTGTTATCCTTTTGAGAATTTAATTATCTCTCCCTTTTCAAACAATCGTTCAACTTTCTTTTTGGTGGGCCCTTAACCCAGGTCTTTTGAGATCTTCCTAACTTTCTAATTTTCATTATTCTCAAATTCTTTCAAAGTTTGTTAAGGTGTTTTTAAATTCTTTCTCCGATTTTCAAATTATTTTATTTTGGTTCAACCTTTCTAATTTTCATTGAGTGCCCAAAATTCATTTGTTTCTTCTATTCTCGTTTTAAACCAAGGGTTTCTCTTTTCTTGCTCCATTCTCTTCAACATTCATGGTTCTGTTATCCATCCTCTCAAATTTTTTCATTGTGAAATTCTTTTCACCCCGGAGCATTTCAGGTTTTTCTTTGTTCTCCGGGCCCATCATCTCAAAATCCTTAGTTTATTTGTTCCCAAACCGGGCATCTTTGTTTCATTCCGTTATGTTTCTTCTCATGTATCTTTCTCTCAATATCTCCATTATTTTAATTCCTTTATTGTTTTTTTTTGTTCATTTTAAATTTTGGGGTTTTCAAAGTTCTCTTTTCTTTCATATAGATTATTCCTTTCCAACCACGGGTTCCTCAATCCTTCTCAATTTCCCTTCTTCTTAATCCTTTTAGTAAAATTGATTCCATTCTTTATCAACAATTTAAATCAACATAAAATTCATTCTTGTCCCATCTAAATTCAACCTTATTTTGGAGGTTCATCAAAATTCTTTATTTCATTTATTCATCTTTCTTTCGGGTTCCAATTTTTGGTTAAATTTCAAATTTTTATCGAATTCCCTTGTTTTTCCTTCTCTTTCTTTTTCCCCTTTTGTTTAGGATTATAGGAGGAAAGGCCCCAAGGACTTTTCACCAATTGTTCCAAATTTCGCGGGTTGACCCAAGCCATCTTCTAAATAAACTGGTTCCAACCTTTTTGTTTTGAGGGTTCAAGCTTCTTCCTTCTTCCGTCTTCTTTCGCCTTTCTTTTGAGGTGGGATTCTTTGGTTTCTTCGCTGATCACTTTTGCGGGGGGATTTTTCCTCTCTCTTCTTGGGTTGCGGGCTTTTCACCTAAAGCTTTCCCTGGTTTTCAAAGGGCGCCAAGCTCCTTCCTCTTGGGGTTTTCGCCTTGGGCCCCCTTGCTTTCTTTATCTTTGCCCTCAAATTTTGGAAGTTTTCCTCCCCTCAAGGACTTTTGTTGGGTTTCCCCCCGCTTCCTTCTTTTAAGGATGCTTCTTCTTCTTTGGGAAAGTTGCTTTTACCCGTCCCTTTTCCCAACTCTGTTCATTCTTTGTTTGAAGGCAGGAGTTGCCCTTACCCTCCTCGTTTTGTCAAGATCTGTTCTTTTCTTGCATTTCCTTTAACGGGGTGTTTTTCATTGGCTCTCTCACTTATCAAGTTTGCCCCCTTTCAAGCGGGTTTTAAATCTTTCTTACCCTTGCCATTTTCAATAGGGAAACGTTTTGTTGATTTCATCAAGTACATCCACTTTCAATTCAATTATAATTCCTTCCTTTCGGGTCATTGCCAAAATTATACATTCGTTCATTCACTCGCCCAGGGTTCCAATTCCTTCTGCCATTGACTGTACATCTTTGCAACCCCCGTGCCAGGGGTTTGTTTCATTTTTCGAAGCTTCAATTTGTTCAACCTGATTCTTTCAAGTTTTCAACCTCTCGGGTTCATTGGTTTCATTCTTTTCCCGCTTTCCTGGGCCCCAGATCCGGGCGAGACCCCGTGTGGTGGATGTTGTGGGCCCAAAGGGACTTGATTTTCCCGGGGTTTGGGTTTTGCGTGTGAGTTTTGGGGGCACACATTTCTCTTGTTGCACATCCATCGCCTTTTTTTAAAACTCATCAAATAAATTGATGGATTTTTGACCATTTAAATCGGGATTTCCAAGGGATTTCTCTTTTAACAATTCCCAAATTTAAGTATATTAAACCATTATAACACATTTTTGGGTTTTAAATTTTTTTCCCAATAATTTCTTTTCTTCCTTTGGATTTTTATAAAATTAGTTGCTTTTTTATAAAATGTTAAAACCCATAAATAACCTTGGTAGGGCCATTCCTTAATTTAACCCATTTATTATTGTGGGTTTAAAATAAATTGTGTTTTCAACTGTTGGATTTTACTCAAAATTGGGTATTTTTGTTAAATTCCTCATTTTTAACGGAAAAATTGTCCTTGCCAAAATTTTAATTTTTCTTTTGTTCTCTTTTTGTTTTCGCTGTTGGAGGGAGAAAACCCAGACCGCCCCCTCTTGCCCACCTCTTCTCCCAATTTGCGGCCTCTCAAACCCACCTGCCCTCTAACCCTGCCGCATGCCATCCATTCCTCCCCTCCTTTCCCCCCAAGGGCCTTCACCCCTCTCCTCCTTTCCCGTTTTTCCTTGTTCCCCGCCCCTCGCGTTTTTGCGTGTTTTTCCCCTTTTGCGGGATGTTGCCGGCCTTTTCTTGTTGGGGGTCCTACCCCAAAAATGCCCTCCCCTGGTGTGGAAGGGCCGGGCCCCTTTCCCTGTGCCCACCCGCCGCCTACCCCCGCCCGGAAGGGTTGCCCCTCCTTGCGCCCGGGGATTGGGCCCCCGTCGCCCTGTAAGACCGGCGGGCCCCTGGTCCTCCCCCTTGCCTTTTCCGGGGCCCGGCCCCTCTTTTTAGCCAGGGCTCCTTGTCCCTTCCCGCCCCCGGCAACCGCGTGGTCGCCCTCCAGGTCCGGGCGGCCTTTGGTTCCACCCGTCGGTCTTGTATCTTGTGGAATGGGCCGGCGGCGCTCTTCGCCCATCGCCTACCTCTGTTGCCTCCTGCGAGGCCTCGCGAGTCCATGGTTTGGGGGGACCATTCCCTTTTCCACACCGGTGACCCGTCTCCTTCCTGTCTGCGTGGGATTATGTTTCGTGGTTGCACCTTCGTCAAATGCCCGGGTCCCTTGGTCCTGCGTGTTGACCCTTGAAACCCGTCCCCTCCTTCCTCTGCTAAACCTACCGTTGATGATCCTGGGTCGATACTTAAACCTTTGGCATTTC
>JAHIAM010002814.1:0-114575 GCA_021605205.1 Aegilops longissima
TTTTCGTTGCTTACCCATCCGAGACTAGCCATTGAGTATTAGTCGCAAGCGTGACTTGTGCAATTTAGTGATCATACTCCATAGCATACATAGCATACCATAGTGGTGCATATCTTGAGATCAACTGTGTTGTCACTGTGTTGTCATAGCATACACAATTGCTATCTTGGTTATTGAAGTTTGTATAAGAAAAGAGCTCAAAAGTGAAAAAACCACCCAAGCTTTTAAGCAAAGAGAAAAGATAAGCAAAGAGCTTATAAGCAAGAACCATAGCATCATACAACATTAAGATTGTCATATCCGATCATCTTGGATCATAGCACCAAATATCATACATATAGCATACTTGGGATAGAGATCGCTGTATTTTTGCCTAATAGGTTGTGCACAAGTTCGTGATCCGCCTTTTTGTGCCAATCGGTATAGCATGCCTCTCTAGTATTGTGCAACAAGAGCATTCTCGTGGTTTCCACATTTACGGCTCACTTTGGTTTGCACAATCCCACTTATCTATTTGCGTGTGTTTTAGCAAACCACTACTTGCTTGGTCTATTGTTACATTTATGAATCTGCGAATCTTTTTCAACTTTATTGAGTCTCACTTACAATTGCATCAAATTTTGTGCCACCATCCTAACCGAGCTCCACCATAAGCTTTTATTTGTGTAGGTGAGAGAACCGACAAGAATCGGTACCAAGAGTGCTATTTCATTGTCCGTGATTTGAGTGAACTTGATTCATTTTCAACATCGGTCAAAGGTACATTGGTATAAGTTCTTTTCCGCTCTACCACTCACATCTTGTTTTGAATGATGGATAGGCCAAGTTCTTCTACCAACCCACTCTTCATCGAGCAAGACGACGTATATGTCATCATACGTCACCAAAAGCCACCTCTTTGGTGCTGTGAGCATTACCAAGAACAACAAGCAATGAGCGGCAGATCGATAACCTCGCCACCACGACTTTGCGACTCTCCGAGCAACGCATAAGAGACTACTTCGACAGCAAGTTCGAGGCTCACAAGGAAGAGAATGATGCAAGAATGGACTAGATCCATAGCTGCTGATGAGAACACGGCATCATTCCACTTCTTCATCATCAAGGCCAGAGCCGCCGAGTCGACATTAAACGACACCTTCTATGACTCAAGTGCACCACATCCAACACTCTTCGACGAGCACGGCATAGAACCGCTATGCATCTAGTGAACCCGCTACATGACAAGCATTCACAAGAGCAAGTTGATGATCAAGTTCCTCGCCCTCAATCAAACTAAGAGGCTTTTGCTCAAGCCCAAGAACGACAACGTCTTCGTAAGCCAACAAGAGGAAGAAAAGAGCTCAAATGCGTCACCAAAAGACGAACAAGACGCCAAGGCTCAACGCCTTCAACAACAACAGCGTGAAGCGCAAGCTCTTGAGGCGCGCGTGCCTTCAAGAAAAGAATCGAGTGACCGCCAGACCCGCAATCGTGAGCAAGCAATCAAGAGGAAGCCCTTCGAGAAGAAATCCAAGAGAGGAACTACCAACCTCATGTACTTCGTCAAGTTCCTCAAGCTCCTCCACAAGCTCGCCAAGCTCCACCTCAACATCAAAGTTCAACAAGAGCAAGTTGATCCGGGTCTTCCTCCGCGCCAAGAGCAACATGAAGACGAGTACATTCCACGCCAAGGACGCCATCATCAACATCGCCAACAACGCAATGAAGAGCAACGCTCACGGCAAGCTAAAATTCACCATGCCAAAGTTCAATGGAAGCAATGACCTCAAGACTACCTCTCATGGGCATTGAAGGTTGACAAAATCTTCCGCTTGCACAACTAATGATGAAGCGAAGAAATCGCTATGGCATCACCAGAGTTCCAAGATTGACTCCTCATATGGTGGGAACAAATCATTTGAGCTTAACGGCAAGCAAGAGGTGAACCTCCAATCACCACTTGGGCTCAAATGAAGGATGTCATGAAAGCACGCTTTGTGCCAACCTACTACAACCGCGACCTCTTCAAGAAACTCCAACTACTCAAGCAAGGAACAAAGAGCGCTGAAAAGAATACTACAAGGAGATGGAGATAGCCATGATTCCGAGCCAATGTCAAGGAAGGCATGATGAGCAAACTATGGCACGTTTCTTGAATGGAACTCAATCATCCCATCAAGAAGATCGGCGACTTCCAGCCATACTCAACCCTCATTGAGCTGTTCATCAAGCTACAAAGCGGAACGCCAAGTGCAAGATGACTTCGTCATGCCTACTCATCCAAGACCCACGGCTTCCCCAACAATCAAACTTCAACGGCTCCTCCAACATCTACACCAACCAAGCTTCCTTCAAGAAACAGACGACAAGTCAAGTTACAAGAAGACATCGACAAGTTCAAGTCGCCCTCCTCCCACTACAAGCAACTCCAAGCGCGCTAGTTTCATCCCTCTCATCTAGGCCAGTGAGACCATCAAAACAAAGCTCTTTCAAGTGTTTCACTTGCGACGACGAGCCACAAGTCATACTGAATGCACCAACAAGCAATGCATGATCCTCAACGACGATGGCACATATGACTCCAATGAGTGAAGAGGAATGGAAGCCCTTGAACAAGTGGCCATGCAGAGCAAGTGAATGAAGATGAAGAAGAGTCAAGTCTTTTGTGAGTGAGGATTCGAGCCCCGCTCTCCTTGTCTCCAAGGTCTTGACTCTTCAACATCAACAAGAAGAAGACCAACGATGCCACATCTTCCACACAAAAGCCGCATCAATGGGCCGGTCCATCAAGGTCATCATCGATGGAGGAAGCTGCCACAACTTGGCAAGTGAAGAACTATGCTCCAAGCTACAATTGGTCGAGAGGAAGCACCCACACCCTTACAAGGTTCAATGGCTAAGTGACTCCAAGACTATACGAGAGTAACATACGATCCAAGTCTCCTTCAAAATTGGTGCTTATGAAGACACTTTGGAGTGTGATGTGGTCCCAATGACCGCTTGCCACCTTCTTGGCTTCCATTATGGCAATTCAATTGTGGTGTCATCCACAATAGAATAACCAATCACTATAGCTTCAAGATGAAAGGGAAGGAATATATTAGATCGACCTATGTCTCTAATCAAGTCAAGTAATAGCCGACAAACAAGCCACACATCATAGAGAAAAGAGAGAAAAGTGATCCACCAAAAAGTGAGTGAGAGCCACAAGCCAAAGTTGAGAGACTCTTCGCTTAGAGAGAAAAAACCTCATTCTATTTGCCACCAAAAGTGAGATGAGAGAAGTGTGTGAGCACCCATCGAGTGTGATGCACTTTGTCCTTGTGTGCAAGGATGGAGAACCAAAACTAACACCATTCACGAGCTACCTTTGGTGTTTCAATCTCTTTGCAGGAATTTCAAGATGTTTTCCCGATGAGCTACCTCAGGTCTACCTCTCTCGAGGCATTGAGCATCGAATCGAGCCTCATCCTGGGAGCCGCCACCAAACAAAGCTCCATACCGAGTCAATCCGGAAGAAACCAAGGAGATTCAACGGCAAGTACAACAACTCATGGAAAAGCGGTCATATGCGCGGAAAGCCCTAAGCCCTTGTGCGTTTAGAGCTATTCTTGTGCCTAAGCCGATGGAAGTTTCCGCTTGTGTTCGATTGTAGACCTATCAATGCTATTACCTGCTCGATATAGGCATCCCATTCCTCGCTTAGATGACATGCTTGATGAACTTAGTGGAGCCAGCTTTTTCTCAAAATTGATCTTAAAAGTGGCTATTATCAAACACGCATACAAGAGGGTGATGAATGGAAAGCGGCTTAAAACCAAATTTGGTTTATATGAGTAGTTAGTGATGCCTATGGGTCTTCGGAAGCTCCCGTACTTTTAAAGGCCTTATGCATCATGTGCTTGATTCTTATATTGGAGTCTTTGTTGTGGTTTACTTTGATGATATTCTTGTGTTTAGTAAAACCATGAAAGAGCACATCAATCATGTAAAATCTGTATTTGCAAACTCTTACATGAGAAAGCCTTTATGCAAACTTGAAAAATGCACTTTTGGAGTTAAATAAAGTGGTTTTCTTGGGTTTTGTTGTTTCCTCAAAAGGATTGTCCATGTTGATGAATCTAAAATTGAAGCAATCAAAACTTGGCCCTAACCAACCAATTTGGTAATAAGTGCCGTAAGTTTTCTTGGTCTTATGGGTTTCTATAAATAAGCTTTGTGAAAGATTTTAGCACAATTACGCTCCTTTGCATGCTTTGAGCAAGAAGAATACTCCTTTGTTTGGGGAACTTTGTAATCAACCGCTTTTGATGAGCTCAAGAATTTGCTTACTCTGTATTCCAGATTCTTGCTTTCCCAATTTTGACAAAACTTTTGAGGTTCATTGTGATGCAAGTGGTGCCGAATTAAGCGGAGTTTTGATGCAAGAAAAAGCGAGCCATTGCTTATTTTAGTGAAAAACTCTCCGGTGCTCAACTTAATTATCCCATCTATGACAAAAGAATTGTATGCTTTAGTGCGTAAAGGCATGTTTGGGAACATTACCTTAGACCGCATGAGTTTGTCATCCATACCGATCATGAAGCGGCTGGGTACCTCAAAGGTTAAACTAAATTGAACAAGCTGCCATGCCAAATGGAGTGAATTCATTGAATCTTTTCCTTATGTGATCAAGTACATTAAGGGTAAAGAAAATGAAGTTGCCGATGCCGCTTTCACGCCAGAACATGCTTGTCACTCAACTTGGGTTGAATATTATTGGTTTTGAGCATATAAAAGACTTGTATGAGCATGATCCATCTTTTGCTTCTCCTTATGCTAAGTGTTTGACGATACGCCTGGGGAACAATATTACATCAAGGATGGTTTACCTTATGAGCTAACAAACTTTGCATTCCAGTCTTCTCTTCGTTTGCTCCTTTGCAAGAGGCTCATGGGCTGACCTCATAGGACACTTTGGGCGACAAGACATTCGCCGCCTCTCAACAACTACTTTTGGCCCAAGATGTTACATGACGTCTCCGCTTCAGGACGATGCTACATGTGTGAAAGCTAATCTAAAAGCTCAATCTCATGGTCTTTACTATGCCTCTTCTTCCATATCAACCATGGGAATTAGTATGGATTTTTATTACTTGGTTTGCCTGAATCAAAATGGCAAGTTCCGTCTTTGTTGTTGTGGATAGATTTTTCTAAATGGCATTTCATTCCTTGCAACACAAGATAGTGATGCTTCATATTTGCAAATCTCTTTTACAAGGAAATCTTGCGACTCCATAGGCGTACCAAAGACAATGCGTCTCCGATGCGGTAGCGTCAAGTTCTTGAATTCTTGATAAGTAAAGGTGTCGATGTTTCGATGAGATGGTGGCTGTCGTTTACGTAGAATCGACCTTGGCAGTCCATTCTGAGCGTATTATGTCATATTAGCAATCGCTAAACCAACTTCAGAGGTTATTGACCACTTGCGAAGCACGATCAACGACCAGGGCACATTTCCTGCGCGAGCAAGCGAAGAACAAGCAAGCAGAGATTACAATCTGGATATGCGAATATAAGATGAAAGCTTTATTGATCAAGGTGGGTTACGTAGCGCTATGGTCGTTGAACACAAGCGAAAATCTGCAAATTCGACTATGCTAACTTTTAATCTAAACAAAACCCAATGTCTACTTGGAAATTCTAATGGGCTGTATATATGGAGGAAGAGGGGGAAATTTCGTGGCCCATGGTGGAGGGGTCGAAATCAACCCTAACTCTTGTTTCCCCAACACATACGGACTCTAAAAATAGCCTATACTTAAGTATTTCAAAATTACATGGGCCTGGCCTAATAATAAGGTGACGCAAACCTAGAATAGCCTCGGGGTGAAATTTTGTGAAGTAGCATCTTGTATATTTCGTCCAAGGCTTCATGCACTCAGTATGGTGGCTTCAAAGTCTAGAAATCATCACTTGTAACTCCGTTCTTGTTCCCTTACGCATGCCAACATCTCCATGCTTGCATTCTTGCTCCCAGGTCCATCCTTCTCAAGCATGGTAGGCCCTTCATTTGTAAACAAAACAAATGTATCCAATTTAGGCGAGATCATATTCTCATGAACATTAGAATCATTACCAAGAAAGCAAGTACACGATAATTTAATTGGCGCATGCGCGAGAAGGCTCTAGTAATTGGTCCGATTATATGTAGCGATGGGGATGTGGGTGTAACAATGGTATTGATGTCCTCATCATCCTCCCCTTCTTGAAATGAAATCGTCTTCCTCGGAAGCTCATATTCCTCACCCAAATAAGGCTCCAAATCTGTAATGTTAAAAGTGGGACTAACCTCAAAATCTGCGAGTGCAGCTCAAGTTTATATGTATCATCATTTATTTCTCTCAACACCTTAAATAGGACCATCAACCACGCAGATTAGCTTTGATTTGCGCAAATTAGAAACCTATCCTTACATAAATGTAACCAAACAAGATTCCTGTGCAAAGACAACATGTTTTCTACCCTTATCTCCAATAAGTTTATATTTAGCATTCATCGCTCAATGTTTTCCTTAGTTATCTCATGCATTTTTAAAATCAATTCACACGCTTCTTTAGCATCAAAATTAACCTTCTCCAGAAGATGGAAGAGGCAACAAATCAATAGGTGCACGAGGTAGAAAGCCATACACAATTTCAAAAGGCACATCTTGGTAGTAGAATGCAATGAACGATTATAAGCAAATTCAATATGAGGCAAGCATTCTTCCCACATTTTCTTATTATTCTTCAAAACAGCCCTAAGCATAGTAGACAATGTTCTATTGATTTCCTTAGATTTGTCCATCGGTTTGGGGGTGACAAGTAGTACTAAAAAGCGATTTAGTCCCCAACTTAGGCCATAAACATCTCCAAAAGTGGCTAAGAAATTTAGTATCACGATGCTGGAAACAATAGTATTTGGCACACCATGCAAGCTAATAATTTCAACGTAAAGAACAAATCCAGCAACATTAATACAGCATCATCGCTTTTATGACATGGTATAAAGTGTGCCATTTTAGAGAATCTATCCACGACAACATATATGCCCTCCACTCCCTTCTTTGTTCGAGGTAAACCTAAAAACAAGTCCATAGATATATCCTCCCAAGGAACACTAGAAGCGCGGGCAAAGGCATATATAAACCATGAGGATTGAGTCGTGACTTAGCTTTTTTGACATGTAGTGCAGCGAAGCAACAAAGCGCTCAACATCCCGCCTCATCTTTGGCCAAAAGAAATGTGTAGCAAGTATATCCAATCGCCTTCTTCACGCCAAAGTGTCCCATTAATCCTCCTCCATCGCCTCCTGCAACAACAAAAGACTTAACAGAGCTAGCAGGAATGCATAGCTTGTTAGCACGAACACAAAACCATCATTAATAACGAACTTGTTCCATGTTCTTCCTTCTTTACTATTCTGCATTACATCTTTAAAATCAGCATCATGCACATATTGCTGATCTTTGATGGTCTCCAAACCAAATATTTTGAAGTCAAGTTGTGAAAGCATAGTATGTCGATGAGACAATGCATCAAGCAATAACATTTTCTTTACCCTTCTTGTGTTTAATGACATAAGGGAAAGTCTCGATAGAATTCAACCCATTTAGCATGTCTCTGATTCAGTTTAGCTTGACTTTTAATATGTTTTCAAGATTCATGATCGAATGTATAACAAATTCTTTGGGCCATAAATAATGTTGCCATGTCTCTAAAAGTCCTAACAAGAGCATATAATTCTTTTGTCATAAGTAGAATAGTTCAGATTTAGGCCCACTCAATATTTTGAGAAAAGTATACAATAGGTTTGCCATCTTGTAATAACACACCTCCTAATCCAATTCCACTAGCATCACATTCAAGCTCAAAAGTCTTATTAAAAGTCAGAAGTTGGAGTAAAGGAGCATGTGTCAACTTATCTTTCAATACCGTGAAAACTTCTTCTGTGTATGCACCCCAAACAAAAGGCACATCCTTCTTTGTAAGCTCATTGGAGAGGTTAAACAATGGTGCTAAAGTCTCTGGCAAAACGCCTATAGAAAACCAGCGGAGTCCAAGAAAACTCCTCACTTGTGTGACCTGCTTTGGGCCGCGGCCAACTCTCAATAGCTTCAATCTTGGCTTTATCAACTTCAATTCACTCGTGGAGTAACAACTTAGCCAAGAAAAGATACTGGAATTCGGTGCAAAAGGTGCACTTCCAAGGTTACCAAACAAACGTGCATCACGTGAGCATTAAAAACAACCGCGTGAATGTTCCAAATGTTCTTCCAAAGATTTGCTATAAATCAAGATATCATCAAAAGTAAATCACCACAATCGTCCAATGAAAGCACGTGAAACTTAGCTCATTAATCTCATGAAAGTACTAGGTGCATTAGTTAACCCAAAAGGCATGACTACACTCCTATAATCCAAACTTAGTTTTAAATGCTGTTTTCCATTCATCTCCCAATTTCATCTGAATTTGATGGTATCCACTACGCAAATCAAAGGCTTCACCTTGTGTTGTCAACTTCTCTTTCTTTCTATCGTCCTTTCATTACCCGAGTTCTTCATGGAGGCTCTATGATGAGGACATCAATACCATTGTTACACCCACAGCCCCTGCTGCTATACATCTTGGACCAATTACTAGAGCTCGCAAGACGCCAATTGAATTATCGGTACTTTCGTTTCTTCAGAATTGATTCCAATATTCATGAGAATATGATGCTGCCTAAATTGGATACATTTGTTTTGCTTACAAATGAACGGCCTACCATGGACAAGAAAGATGAACCTTGGAGCAAGTTCAAGCATGGAGATGTTGGCATGCGCAAGGGGAACAAGAACGGAGTTACAAGTGATGATTCCAGGACTTTGAAGCCACCCTAATGAGTGCATGAGGCCTTGGACGAAATATACAAGATGCCACTTCATAATATTTGTCCATAGGCTATTCTAGGTGCTGCGTCACCTTATTAGTGGGCCAGGCCCTTGTAATTTCGAAATACACAAGTATAGGCTATTTTTAGAGTCTGTATGTGTGGGGAAACAAGAGATAGGGTTGATTTCGGACCCCTCCACCAAGGGCCACGAAATCCCCCTCTTCCTCCATATATACAGCCCTTAGGGCACCGTTTAGACCTTGGGTTTTGTTTAGATTAAAAGTTCGCCATAGCTGCAACTTCGCGTACTTCGTTTGTGTTCAACGACCAGACAAAGGCGTCACAGAACCCCACCTTGATCAATAAAGCTTTCATCTTATATTCGCAATATCCAGATTGCAATCTCAGTTTCTTGCTTGTTCTTCGTTTGCTCGCAGGAAACAGACCCTCGTGGTCGAGTTGATCGTGCTCGGCGTGGTCAATAACCTCTCGGAGTTGGTTTAGCGATTGCTAAGGCGCGACGTCCTCAAGACGTTAAGTAGTCGGATCGTCAAAGTCGACTTCCTCCAAAGCGAAAACCACATCTCATCGAAAGACGGGACACCTTTGCCTCTATCAAGTGGTATCAGATTTTCAGGTTGCTCGGTGAGATTTTACAGATTTTTAAGAGATTAGATCGAGTCTGTTCTTCATACCTAAAGTCCACGAAAAAGCCTCAAAAAAATTAGGGTTAGTTCATCATATCCGAACCAATCTGAGCCTTTGCATAATCTTTTTAGGGTTTTTGCTTTGTTGAATTTGCGGTTGCATCGTCGTGTCAAGTTGCTGGTCTTAGAGTCTAGTCTTTTAGAGTTTCGAGTTCTGGTCATAAGTTGTCACGCCGCCGCCGCACCATCATTATCGCCTTGCCATCTACCACCCTTCTTATCCGCCACCGCTCTGAATCTGTATCCATATACCACCACCAATCCGTATCCATATACCACCACCAATCTGTATCCATATACCACCACCAATCTGTATCCATATACCACCACCGCTACCATATACCACCACCATATATCCACCACCATATATCCACCACCAATCCGAGTTCTTCTCATATTAGGTTTGTGATGCGGAGCATCCCACGATCATCCCCATGCATCCACAACCGTCTCATCAAGAGCCAAGAGGACCCATGACTAGAGCACGAGCTCGAGCTCTCGAGACCGAGGTGACTTCTCTCCTTAGTGAAATATCATATGACCCTCTCGAGACATGGCTACTACCTCAATCCGGAATGTTGTGCATGCTTAGGTACCAAGGAACCAACCTAGGAGAAGCTGCAGCCCAAGATGGACACCAAGAGCAAGAGGAGGAGCTGCAGAGTCCAGAGGGAGCGGTACTACGCTCAAGCCAAGCGGCACTACTACCGCCAATGAGCGGTACTACCGCTCAAGCCAAGCGGTACTACCGCTGAGCCGAGCCAAGCGGTACTACCGCTCTCCATCCGCCTACTTTCGCAAAACCCGACACACTCCAGAATCGAACGGCGGCAGTGAGCGGCATTATCGGTACTAGCGGCACCACTGACACAAAGCGGTACTACCGCCCTATAGAACGGTACTACCGCCCTGCCTGTGTGCAGCGTTTCAGGCCGAGGCCCATGTACTTGTTTCGCCCCCAACTTACCCCTTAGAGGTCCTAGACTATAAATAGACCTTCCCCTCATCCTTTCTAGGGTTAGCTTTGGATTTGCTCATATTTCGTGTGAGAGCCTTTGCTCATCCACTTGGCTACTTCTCCTCGAGATCAGGACCTCTACGGAGAAGATCCCCAAGCGGATTCAAGACCCCTTCTAGGGTGGACCCCATCAAGACCTCCTCTCGGAGAAGAACGGCTACCCTTGTATCCTACCTTTGTTGATCTTGAATCTTGTGCCACTCTATGTGTTTGATAATCTAGCACTTGTGTGATTATTTTCTTGTCGGTTGAGTGATCTCCCTTGTTCTCCCGTGTTTTCCTCGTGTTCTTCCGCTCGTTCTTCGTGATTTCCTCGAGGATCCGCTCCAAGCGTGAAAGATCGCCCACGAGGGTTTCGCCTACATCATCATGGTATCATGAGCCACGTTGATCACGTTATTGGAGCCCCTACCCTCTTTTTCTAGCTTGATTTTGTTGTTTTTGTCCTAATTCAAAATTCCCCACAAAAATAGCCCCAAATTTTTTTGTGATTTGTTAGTGTGATGAAATTTTGTTGATTTTGATCCGTGGATTTGCTTGGTTTCGAGTCGATCTAGCATCTCCCAAGTTTCACCTCTTTCCATCCACAAAATCCATCGAATTTTGACCCCAAATCACCCATTTCCGCCCAAAATCGAACGATTCGAACGATTCGAGAAAAATCGACACGAGCGGATTATCGCCTCCTAGCGGTATTACGCTGAGAGCGGTACTATCGCTTCTCCTAGCTACTACCGCTGAGTACGGCACTACCGCCAGCCCCTGCTCACTAAACCGCGACACCTAGCGATTACAGCCTTCCAACTTTCACCACTTTCACCATTTTCATCATAACTTTTCACTCCGAACTCCGATTTGAGTGTTCTTTGGCTGCTTTTGAAGCTATCGACGTGTTCAAGTCCTCACCTTGGTTTCACCACCTTTTGACACCATCAAATTTTCCGAACATCGGCATCTTTGCCTAGGGCTTAAACCACATCATCCGCTATACCACCTCCACTTTCCGCTACCACATTTTCGCTTTTGGTCTTTGAGAATTTGAGTTGTGGTTCTCGTGTCCTATTGTGTTTCGCTATATAGGTACGGTTCGACGTCAACATCACCACCACTCATCTTCGCTAAGGACTCATCATCGTCAAGGACGGTAACCTCGACGACATCTTTGTCATCTCTCGCAATTGCATTGATAACCACATAGCCTTACTTTTATGCTGCTTACCCATCGAGACTAGCCATTGAGTATTGCCGCAACGTGACTTGTGCACCTTAGTGATCATACTCCATAGCATACATAGCATACCATAGTGGTGCATATCTTGAGATCAACTTGTGTGTCACAATGTTGTCATAGCATACACAATTGCTATCTTGGTTAGTGAAGTTTGCATAAGAAAAGAGCTCAAAAGTGAAAGAGCCACCCAAGCTTTTAAGCAAAGAGGAAAGATAAGCAAAGAGCTTATAAGCAAGAACCATAGCATCATACAACATTAAGATTGTCATATCCGATCATCTTGGATCATAGCACCAAATATCATACATATAGCATACTTGGGATAGAGATCGTTGCATTTTTGCCTAATAGGTTGTGCACAAGTTCGCAGATCCGCCTTTTGTGCAATCGTGCTAGCGTGCTCTCTAGTATTGTGCAACAAGAGCATTCTCGTGGTTTCCACATTTTGGCTCACTTTGGTTTGCACAATCCCACTTATCTATTTGCGTGTGTGTTTCCGTGTACCACTACTTGCTTGGTCTACTTGTTACATTTGCGAATTATGAATCTTTTTCAACTTTATTGAGTCTCACTTACAATTGCATCAAATTTTGTGCCACCATCCTAACCGAGCTCCACCATAAGCTTTTATTTGTGTAGGTGTGAGAACCGACAAGAATCGGTACCAAGAGTGCTATTTCATTGTCCGCATTTGAGTGAACTTGATTCATTTTCAACATCGGTCAAAGGTACATTGGTATAAGTTCTTTCCGCTCTACCACTCACATCTTGTTTGGAATGATGGATAGGCCAAGTTCTTCTACCAACCCACTCTTCATCGAGCAAGACGACGACATGTCCTCACACGTCACCAAGAGCCACCTCTTTGGTGCACAACGAGCGTTGCACCAAGAACAACAAGCAATGAGCGATCAGATCGACAACCTCGCCACCGACTTGCGACTCTCCGAGCAACGACAAGAGACTACTTCGACAACAAGTTCGAGGCTCACAAGGAAGAGAATGATGCAAGAATGGACGAGATCCGCGCGTTGATGAGAACACGGCATCATTCCACTTCTTCATCATCAAGACGGAGCCGCCGAGTCGACATTCCGACGACACCTTCTACGACTCAAGTACACCGTCATCGAACACTCTTCGACGAGCAGCGCCAAGACCGCTATGCATCTCGCAACCCGCTACATGACAAGCATTCACAAGAGCAAGTTGATGATCAAGTTCCTCGCCCTCAATCAAACCAAGAGGCTTTTGCTCAAGCTCAAGAACGACAACGCCTTCGCCGCCAACAAGAGGAAGAAAGAGCACGCCGTCACCAAGACGAACAAGACGCCAAGGCTCAACGCCTTCAACAACAACAACGTGAAGCGCAAGCTCTTGAGGCGCAACGTGCCCTTCAAGAATCAAGTAGAGCCTTCGCCAACCGCAATCGCGAACGGCGCAATCAAGAGGAAGCCCTTCGAGAAGAAATCCAAGAGAGGAACTACCAACCTCATGTACAACGCCAAGTTCCTCAAGCTCCTCCACAAGCTCGCCAAGCTCCACCTCAACATCAAGTTCAACAAGAGCAAGTTGATCATGGTCTTCCTCCGCGCCAAGAGCAACATGAAGACGAGTACATTCCACGCCAAGGACGCCATCATCAACATCGCCAACAACACAATGAAGAGCAACGCCACGGCAAGCTAAAATTCACCATGCCCAAGTTCAATGGAAGCAATGACCTCAAGACTACCTCTCATGGGCATTGAAGGTTGACAAAATCTTCCGCTTGCACAACTACGATGAAGCGAAGAAAATCGCTATGGCATCACTTGAGTTCCAAGATTATGTGCTCATATGGTGGGAACAAATCATTGAGCGACGACAAGCAAGAGGTGAACCCCCAATCACCACTTGGGCTCAAATGAAGGATGTCATGCGAGCACGTTTTGTGCCAACCTACTACAACCGCGACCTCTTCAAGAAACTCCAACTACTCAAGCAAGGAACAAAGAGCGTTGAAGAATACTACAAGGAGATGGAGATAGCCATGATTCGAGCCAATGTCAAGGAAGATGATGAGCAAACTATGGCACGCTTTCTTGAATGGACTCAATCATCCCATCAAGAAGATCGCCGACTTCCAACCATACTCAACTCTCATTGAGCTCGTGCATCAAGCTACAAAGGCGGAACGCCAAGTGCAAGATGACTTCAAGTACGCCAAGTACTCATCCAAGACCTACGGCTTCCCCAACAACCAAGCTTCAACGACTCCTCCAACATCTACACCAACCAAGCTTCCTTCAAGAAACGACGACAAGTCAAGTTACAAGAAGACATCGACAAGTTCAAGTCGTCCTCCTCCTACTACAAGCAACCTCAAGCCGCGCGGCTTCATCCTCTACTCCGACCGATGAGACCATCAAGACAAGCTCCTTCAAGTGTTTCACTTATGGCGGCCGAGGCCACAAGTCATACTGAATGCACCAACAAGCGCACCATGATCCTCAACGACGATGGCACATATGACTCCATGAGTGAAGAGGAAATGGAAGCCCTTGAGCAAGTGGCCATGCACCGCAAGTGAATGAAGATGAAGATGATCAAGTCTTTTGTGATGAGGATTCGAGCCCCGCCTCGTTGTCTCCAAGGTCTTGACTCTTCAACATCAACAAGAAGAAGACCAACGATGCCACATCTTCCACACAAAAGCCGCATCAATGGACGGTCCATCAAGGTCATCATCGATGGAGGTAGTTGCCACAACTTGGCAAGTGAAGAACTATGCTCCAAGCTACAATTGGTCAAGAGGAAGCACCCACACCCTACAAGGTTCAATGGCTAAGTGACTCCAAGACTATACGAGTCGAGCATACGGTCCAAGTCTCCTTCAAAATTGGTGCTTATGAAGACACTTTGGAGTGTGATGTGGTCCCAATGACCGCTTGCCACCTCCTTCTTGGTCGACCATGGCAATTCGACCGTGGTGTCATCCACAATGGGCTAACCAATCACTATAGCTTCAAGATGAAAGGGAAGGAGTATGTGCTACGACCTATGTCTCCTAGTCAAGTGATAGCCGACAAGCAAGCCACACATCATAGAGAAAAGAGTGAGAAAGTGATCCACCCAAAAGTGAGTGAGAGCCACAAGCCAAATTTGAGAGACTCTTCGCCTAGAGAGAAAAACCTCATTCTATTTGCCACCAAAAGTGAGATGAGAGAAGTGTGTGAGCACCCATCGAGTGTGATGCACTTTGTCCTTGTGTGCAAGGATGGAGAACCAAAAACTAACACCATTCACGAGCTACCTTTGGTGTTTCAATCTCTTTTGCAGGAATTTCAAGATGTTTTCCCCGATGAGCTACCTCCGGGTCTACCTCCTCTTCGAGGCATTGAGCATCGAATCGACCTCATCCCCGGAGCGCCGCTACCAAACAAAGCTCCATACCGAGTCAATCCAGAAGAAACCAAGGAGATTCAACGGCAAGTACAACAACTCATCGACAACGGTCATGTACGTGAAAGCCTAAGCCCTTGTGCCGTTCCGGTTATTCTTGTGCCTAAGCCCGATGGAAGTTTCCGCTTGTGTTCTGATTGTAGACCTATCAATGCTATTACTGCTCGATATAGGCATCCCATTCCTCGCTTAGATGACATGCTTGATGAACTTAGTGGAGCCAACTTTTCTCAAAATTGATCTTAAAAGTGGCTATTATCAAACACGCATACAAGAGGGTGATGAATGGAAAACTGCTTTCAAAACCAAATTTGGTTTATATGAGTGGTTAGTGATGCCTATGGGTCTTTCGGAAGCTCCCTGTACTTTTGTGCGCCTTATGCATCATGTGCTTCATTCCTTATATTGGAGTCTTTGTTGTGGTTTACTTTGATGATATTCTTGTGTTTAGCAAAACCATGAAAGAGCACATCAATCATGTAAAATCTGTGTTGCAAACTCTTCGCAAGGAAAGCCTTTATGCAAACTTGAAAAATGCACTTTTGGAGTTGACAAAGTGGTTTTCTTGGGTTTTGTTGTTTCTTCAAAAGGTGTCCATGTTGATGAATCTAAAATTGAAGCAATTAAAACTTGGCCCCAACCCACCAATTTGCAACAAGTGCTAAGTTTTCTTGGTCTTATGGGTTTCTATCGTCGCTTTGTGAAAGATTTTAGCACAATTGCCGCTCCTTTGCATGCTTTGAGCAAGAAGAATACTCCCTTTGTTTGGGGAACTTTGCAATCAACCGCTTTTGATGAGCTCAAGTCTTTGCTTACTCATGTCCGATTCTTGCTTTGCCCAATTTTGACAAAACTTTTGAGGTTCATTGTGATGCAAGTGGTACCGAATTGGCGGAGTTTTGATGCAAGAAAACGAGCCATTGCTTATTTTAGTGAAAAACTCTCCGTGCTCAACTTAATTATCCCATCTATGACAAAGAATTGTATGCTTTAGTGCGTGTGCTACATGTTTGGGAACATTACCTTAGACCGCATGAGTTTGTCATCCATACCGATCATGAAACGCTTAAGTACCTCAAAGGTCAAACTAAATTGAACAAGCGCCATGCCAAATGGAGTGAATTCATTGAATCTTTTCCTTATGTGATCAAGTACATTAAGGGTAAAGAAAATGTAGTTGCCGACGCGCTTTCACGCATAAACATGCTTGTCACTCAACTTGAGTTGAATGTTATTGGTTTTGAGCATATAAAAGACTTGTATGAGCATGATCCATCTTTTGCTTCTCCTTATGCTAAGTGTTTGACGACGCCTTGGGAACAATATTACATCGTTACCTTTGGGAACAATATTACATCAAGGATGGTTATGATAGAGGCACAAGGTGTCCCGATGTTTCGATGAGATGGTGGCTATCGCTTCGTCAACCATGGGAAGGGAGTCGACCTTGACGATCCGACTACGACGGCGAGATAGACGCGAGATGTTGCAAATCGCTTTGTAGGAAGTCCATGATGCATCAAAGACAACGCCTCCGATCGTTAACGCGCGCTTAGCAATCGCTAAACCAACTTCCGAGGGTTATTGACCACGCCGAGCACGATCAACTAAACCGACCACGAGGGCCTGCTTCCTGCGAGCAAACGAAGAACAAGCAAGAAACTGAGATTGCAATCTGGATATTGCGAATATAAGATGAAAGCTTTATTGATCAAGGTGGGGTTCTGTGACGCCTTTGTCCGGTCGTTGAACACAAACGGCACGCAAGTTGCAGCTATGGCTAACTTTTAATCTAAACAAAACCCAAGGTCTAAACGGTGCCCTAAGGGCTGTATATATGGAGGAAGAGGGGGAATTTCGTGGCCCTTGGTGGAGGGGTCCAAATCAACCCTAACTCTTGTTTCCCACACATACGGACTCTAAAAACAGCCTATACTTAAGTATTTCGAAATTACATGGGCCTGGCCCAATAATAAGGTGACGCAGCACCTAGAATAGCCTATGGACGAATATTATGAAGTAGCATCTTGTATATTTCGTCCAAGGCCTCATGCACTCATTATGGTGGCTTCAAAGTCCTGGAATCATCACTTGTAACTCCGTTTGTTCCCCTTGCGCATGGCAACATCTCCATGCTTGTTCTTGCTCCAATGTCCATCTTTCTTGTCCATGGTAGGGCCTTCATTTGTAAGCAAAACAAATGTATCCAATTTAGGCAGCATCATATTCTCATGAACATTAGAATCATTACCAAGAAACGAAAGTACCGATAATTTAATTGGCGTGCGCGAGCTCTAGTAATTGGTCCAAGATATATAGCAGAGGGGCTGTGGGTGTAACAATGGTATTGATGTCCTCATCATCCTCCCTTCTTGAAATGAAGTCGCCCTCGACGGAAGCTCATATTCCTCACCCAAATAAGGCTTCAAATCTGCAATGTTAAAAGTGGGACTAACCCCAAAATCTGCAGCAGCTCAAGTTTATATGCATTATCATTTATTCTCTAACACCTTAAATGGACCATCAAGACGTGGCATTAGCTTTGATTTGCGCAAATTAGGAAACCTATCTCACGCAAATGTAACCAAACAAGATCTCCAGTGCAAAGACAACATGTTTTCTACCCTTATCTCCAACAAGTTTATATTTAGCATTCATACGCTCAATGTTTTCCTTAGTTATCTCATGCATTTTAAAATCAATTCAGCACGTTCTTTAGCATCAAAATTAACCTTCTCCAAGATGGAAGAGGCAACAAATCAATAGGTGCACGAGGTAGGAAGCCATACACAATTTCAAAAGGGCACATCTTAGTAGTAGAATGCAATGAACGATTATAAGCAAATTCAATATGAGGCAAGCATTCTTCCCACATTTTCTTATTATTCTTCAAAACAGCCCTAAGCATAGTAGACAATGTTCTATTGACTACTTCAGTTTGTCCATCAGTTTGGGGTGACAAGTAGTACTAAAAGCAGTTTAGTCCCCAACTTAGCCCATAAACATCTCCAAAAGTGGCTAAGAAATTTAGTATCACGATCTGAAACAATAGTATTTGGCACACCATGCAAGCTTAATAATTTCACGAAAGAACAAATCAGCAACATTAACAAAGATCATCGCTTTTATGACATGGTATAAAGTGTGCCATTTTCGAGAATCTATCCACGACAACAAATATGCTATCCTCCCTTCTTTGTTCGAGGTAAACCTAAAACAAAGTCCATAGATATATCCTCCCAAGGAACACTAGGCACAGCAAAGGCATATATAAACCATGAGGATTGAGTCGTGACTTAGCTTTTTGACATGTAGTGCAGCGAGCAACAAAACGCTCAACATCCCGCCTCATCTTTGGCCAAAAGAGTGTAGCAAGTATATCCTCCGCCTTCTTCACGCCAAAGTGTCCCATTAATCCTCCTCCATGCGCCTCCTGCAACAACAAAAGACTAACAGAGCTAGCAGGAATGCATAGCTTGTTAGCACGAACACAAAACCATCATTAATAACGAACTTGTTCCATGTTCTTCCCTCTTTACAATTCTGCATTACATCTTTAAAATCAGCATCATGCACATATTGATCTTTGATGGTCTCCAAACCAAATATTTTGAAGTCAAGTTGTGAAAGCATAGTATATCGACGAGACAAAGCATCAAGAATAACATTTTCTTTACCCTTCTTGTGTTTAATGACATAAGGAAAGTCTCAATGAATTCAACCCATTTAGCATGTCTACGATTCAGTTTAGCTTGACTTTTAATATGTTTCAAAGATTCATGATCGAATGTATAACAAATTCTTTGGGCCATAAATAATGTTGCCATGTCTCTAAAGTCCTAACAAGAGCATATAATTCTTTGTCATAAGTAGAATAGTTCAGACTAGGCCCACTCAATTTTTCGTAAAAGTATGCAACAGGTTTGCCATCTTGTAATAACACACCTCCTAATCCAATTCCACTAGCATCACATTCAAGCTCAAAAGTCTTATTAAAGTCGAAGTTGGAGTAAAGGAGCATGTGTCAACTTATCTTTCAATACCGTGAAGGCTTCTTCCGTGCGGTACCCCAAACAAAAGGCACATCCTTCTTTGTAAGCTCATTGAGAGGTGCAGCAATGGTGCTAAAGTCTCTCACAAAACGCCTATAGAAACCAGCGAGTCCAAGAAAACTCCTCACTTGTGTGACCGCTTTGGGCTGCGGCCAACTCTCAATAGCTTCAATCTTGGCTTTATCAACTTCAATTCCTCGTGGAGTAACAACATAGCCAAGAAAAGATACTCGGTCGGTGCAAAAGGTGCACTTCCCAAGGTTACCAAACAAACGTGCATCACGAGAGCATTAAAAACAGCACGTAAATGTTCCAAATGTTCTTCCAAAGATTTGCTATAAATCAGTATATCATCAAAGTAAACTACCACAAATCGTCCAATGAAAGCACGAAACTTCGCTCATTAATCTCATGAAAGTACTAGGTGCATTAGTTAACCCAAAAGGCATGACTAACCACTCATATAATCCAAACTTAGTTTTAAATGCTGTTTTCCATTCATCTCCCAATTTCATACGAATTTGATGGTATCCACTACGCAAATCAACTTTGGAGAATATTGTAGAGCCACTCAATTCATCAAGCATATCATCTAGCCTAGGAATAGGATGACGATAACGAATAGTAATATTATTAATGCCTCTACAATCAACACACATACGCCGACGCACCATCCTTTTTAGGCACTAGTATAATAGGAACAGCACAAGGACTAAGAGATTCGCAGATATAACCTTTGTCGAGCAGCTCCTGACTTGACGATAATCTCCTTCGCCTCCTCCGGATTGGTACGGTATGGTGCGCGGTTGGTAGCGATGCACCGGAATTAAGTCAATTTGATGCTCAATCCCTCGAATAGGTGGTAATCCCGTGGCACGCCTTGTGGGAAGACGTCGCGAACTCCCGCAAAATGTTAGTGACAGTAGGGGCAAAGAGGAAGGCACGTCCTCGAATGAAAATAATGCCTCTTTGCACACAAAAGCATAGCAAACAGATTTGCTAGAATCTAGCTCATCAATATCAGATTTGGTGGCAAATAAACATGCACTTTTCAGTTTAATTTCGAAGCAACATTAGATGGTTTATTATTAGGCTTCATTTGTTGCTCAAATTCTTTTGCCACAATCTGATTTTCACTCTTATTTTCTCCTGTTTTGCTTTATTAGCTCTATTAATATCATCTTTCAAAATGGAATCAGAGTCATAGGAAGCAAAGTAATATTTTTATCCTTGTGAACAAGAGTATACTGATTGTTTCTACCATGGTGTACAGAATTTTATCAAATTGCCATGGTCTACCAAGTAATAAGGAACATGCTTGCATAGGTACCACATCACAATCAACATAATCAGCATATGTAGAGATACTAAAATACACACTAACAAAGACGTGTTACCTTAACCTTGCCGCTGTTGTTGAACCATTGGATGTAGTAAGGATGTGGATGTGGTCTTGTGGTGAGAGAAAGCTTCTCCACCATATCCATGCTAGCCAAGTTGTTGCAGCTCCTCCATCTATGATGACGCGAATAGAACGCTCCTTCACAACTCCCTTTGTATGGAACAAGTTATGCCTCTGATTTTGCTCAGCTTGTGTAACCTGCACACTCAAAACACGTTGAGCAACTAAACATTCATACCTGTCAAGATCTTCAAAGAGCCATGTATTGCGCCTCAAGATCGTAATCATCTCCACCGTGTTCTTCATGTGTAATAAGAGCCAAAGTCTCTTCATCATAGTCACTAGCGACTCATACCCACCATCCTCAAGAGCAATCATCACACGCTGAGATTGTGCATTCTCTCAATAAAATGTCCTCTTCCCTTACAACGACGACAAATAATATCACTTGTGTGCCCTGTTGACGCCATGGAAGAAGAAGAGCTCTGTAGGCCCAAGCAGTGTACTCTTGGCGAGATAGTGGTGGTTGTGCTCGCTTTCTTGTATCACGGTTGAGGTGGCAGCCGACGGAGGTGCCGTGTAGTAGAACGTGGAAGTAGATGATGCACGTGGTGTCCATGATGAAGGTCGACCTGCAGAAAAGTTAGTCCGCGCCAAGGCACTGCCGATCCTGCACTTCACGCTCAGCTTTACAAGCAAGATGGAATAATCGAGTGATATTATTATAATCCTTGTAGTCTAGAATGGTCTGAATCTCTATTTAATCCACCCGAAAACATGCAAGCATAGCTTCATTCTCCTCAACAATACCACATCTAATCAAGCCAGTTTGTAATTCCCGATAATATTCTTCACCGAATTTTTCCTTGTCTTAAGCGCTGCAATTTTTGAAGTAATTCACGTTGATAATATGGTGGAACCCAACGAGTACGCATAGCAGTTTTCAAAGCAGCCCAAGTAGCTGGAACAGGATATAATCTACAATGTTCGACCACCAAACACATGCAAAGCTAGTGAAAGCACAAACAGCAGCAGAACACGCTCTCCTCGTGATATTGTAAACATGTAAATCGTTGTTCAGTTTCTAATTCCCAAGTAAGATATATATCAGAACATATCTACCCTCAAATGGTGGAATATTCAATTTCAGTTTAGGGAGATGGTCATGATCTCGCACTCAAGGGGAGCCCAACATTGCCATTATTTGCATGTGGACGACCTGGTGGTTGTGGTGCTGGTGGTTGCACGTAGTTCGATGTTGATCAACCTCATCCTCGTAAGCTCTCACATAATCATCCTCCCCACCGCAGCAGCAGGAGCCATGTATATCAACAAGCAGCACCAAAGAGCTTGGCCAGTGAAGAGGGACACGGAAGCTCGGCGGAGGGCTGTTTCACGATGTGGAGGTAGTCCGTGTTGTTGTAGTAGAGGTGCGTTAGGTGCAGCCGGTGGTGGTGGTGGTAGACGCGCGAGCAATTCATTAAACTTGTTATCGAGCTTTGTTTCGAACGCCTTCTCAATGCCATCTATCTTCTCCATGGCCTCTTCAAATCTATTTAGCACATCGTCCACCGCCCACTCATCATTTGTTGAAACTTATCATGTAGCGCTTTGTTTGTCATGTTCTCCCGGTCGGTCTCGCTCGGCTTGTGATCCTGCCATGGTTAGCAGCAATAGAAACACACAAGAATATGATTCGACTGACTACTAGGAAGTGGTGGTGGTGGTGTGGTGGACGATCACAAATCCGTCAAGCAAATCTCAAATTCTTACCAGTTCTTACCCAAAGAAGAAAGCGGTGATCGGCAACCGATGTAGTCAAAACTCTCAAAGCTTGGATAGAGCGATTACTGTGGAGAGTCAAACGCACGATGTAGATGTATGTGGAGCTGGGAAGGCTTATAATATGGTAGCAAAAAAGGTTAGCAATAATCAATTCAGAGATGCAAAGTTGAATAAACGCTCAACGACGCAGATTGGCGGTTGGTCCTAGGCTAGACCGTGCTAGAGACGCGAGCCTAGAACACTAACAAAATCACGGCGCTGCACGAAACAACGGAAAAGCACACTGAATTTTTTTTTTTTTTTTTTTCGCGCTGCTTTTTTTTTTTTGCTTTTTTTTTTTTTTGCGAAAAATCACTATAATGGCGAGTGTCTCAAAACTCTTCCGAGGTCAAACCGACAGGATGGGCACGAAATTTTTTGACCAAATTTTTTTTTTCGATCGCCGGACCCAAAAACTGAAACGGGTCAAAAAACTTTCTATAACGGCGATCGCCTCAATACGCTTAGAAACACTTAAAATAGGATAGCCGTAAATTTTTTTGACAAGTGCGTTTTGGAAAATTTTGGGCCTAACGGAGGGTGGTTTCAGACTTTTTTTTTTTTTTTCCAAACCTACTCCGCAAGGAAACACGAATCGCGAAACTAGATGGATCTCAAAACAACCCTAATATGCAAGGAACTCGGATTGTGATATATGGTGGTGGTATATATGGCGGTGGTGGTAGCGGTGGTAGTATATGGATATGGATCGGTGGTGGTATATGGATACGGATTGGTGGTGGTCTATGGATACGGATTCGAGCGGTGGTGGTAGGTGGTAGGGCGATGATGATGGTGCGGTGGCGGCGTGACAACTTATGACCGTAACTCAAACTCTAAAAGACTAGACTCTAAGACCAGAACTTGACACGACGATGCAACCGCAAATTCAACAAAGCAAAACCCTAAAAAGATTATGCAAAGGCTCGATTGGTTCGGATATGATGAACTAACCCTAATTTTTTTTGTGGCTTTTTCGTGGACTATAGGTATGAAGAACAGACTCGATCTAAACTACGGAAAACTGTAAAATCTCACCGAGCAACCCGGAAATCTGATACCACTTGATAGAGGCAAAGGTGTCCCGATGTTTCGATGAGATGGTGGCTATCGCTTCGTGGGAGTCGACCTTGACGATCCGACCACGAACGGCGAGACGTCGCGCCTTAGCAATCGCTAAACCAACTTCCGAGGGTTATTGACCACGCCGAGCACGATCAACTCGACCACGAGGGCCTGTTTCCGCGAGCAAACGAAGAACAAGCAAGAAACTGAGATTGCAATCTGGATATTGCGAATATAAGATGAAAGCTTTATTGATCAAGGTGGGGTTCGTGGACGCTTTGTCCGGTCGTTGAACACAAACGGCACGCGAAGTTGCAGCTATGGCGAACTTTTAATCTAAACAAAACCCAAGGTCTAAACGGTGCCCTAAGGGCTGTATATATGGAGGAAGAGGGGGAATTTCGTGGCCCTTGGTGGAGGGGTCCAAATCAACCCTAACTCTTGTTTCCCACACATACGGACTCTAAAACAGCCTATACTTAAGTATTTCGAAATTACATGGGCCTGGCCCAATAATAAGGTGACGCAGCACCTAGAATAGCCTATGGACGAATATTATGAAGTGGCATCTTGTATATTTCGTCCAAGGCCTCATGCACTCATTAGGGTGGCTTCAAAGTCCTGGAATCATCACTTGTAACTCCGTTTGTTCCCCTTGCGCATGCCAACATCTCCATGCTTGAACTTGCTCCAATGTTCATCTTTCTTGTCCATGGTAGGCCCTTCATTTGTAAGCAAAACAAATGTATCCAATTTAGGCAGCATCATATTCTCATGAACATTAGAATCATTACCAAGAAACGAAAGTACCTGATAATTCAATTGGCGTGCGCGAGCTCTAGTAATTGGTCCAGTATGTATAGCAGCAGGGGTTGTGGGTGTAACAATGGTATTGATGTCCTCATCAGGTTACCTTATGAGAGCTAACAAACTTTGCATTCCCGAGTCTTCTCTTCGTTTGCTCCTTTTGCAAGAGGCTCATGGAGGCGGCCTCATGGGACACTTTGGACGCGACAAGACATTTGCTGCACTCTCCAACAACTACTTTTGGCCCAAGATGTTCCGCGACGTCTCACGCTTCACCAACCGATGCTACACATGTCGCAAAGCTAAGTCTAAAGCTCAATCTCATGGTCTTTACATGCCTCTTCCTATTCCATATCAACCATGGGAAGACATTAGTATGGATTTTGTACTTGGTTTGCCTAGGACTCAAAATGGCAAGGATTCCGTCTTTGTTGTTGTGGATAGATTTTCTAAAATGGCACATTTCATTCCTTGCAACAAGATAGACGATGCTTCACATGTTGCAAATCTCTTTTGTAGGGAAATCTTGCGACTCCATGGCATACCAAAGACAATCGTCTCCGATCGTGACGTCAAGTTCTTGAGTAACTTTTGGAAGACCCTATGTGCCAAGCTCGGAATCAAGCTCTTGTTCTCCTCGGCATACCATCCTCAAACCGACGGCCAAACGGAGGTGACGAACCGCACACTATCCACTCTACTTCGTGTCTTGATCAAGAAGAACATCAAGGAGTGGGAAGCATGTCTACCCATCGCCGAAGTACGCCTACAATCGTGCAAGACATTCAACTACCGGCAAGTCCCCTTCGAGGTCGTCTCACGGTTTCAACCCGTTGTCCCCATTGGACATTCTACCACTTCCTCTCCAAGAGCGCACCAACATGGATGCAAGTGAACGAACAAGCTACATCAAGAAGATGCACGAAGATACAAGGCACACCATCGAGCGCCAAGTACAACGCCAAGCAAACAAGCTCAACGCCGACAAGCAACCCATCGTCTTCAACATTGGTGATCTAGTGTGGCTACACCTTCGCAAGGACCGCTTCCCCAAAGAACGCAAGTCCAAACTTCTCCCTCGAGCCGATGGACCTTTCAAGGTACTAGCACGCTACAACGACAACGCTTACAAGATCGACATACCTCGCGACAAGTACAACGTGAGCGACACCTTCAACGCCAAGGACCTCGCACCTTTCCATGGAGATGAAGCTTTTGATCCGAGGTCGGATCTCTCCCAAGGGGGGGGAGATGATGCGGAGCATCCCACGATCATCCCCATGCATCCACAACCGTCTCATCAAGAGCCAAGAGGACCCATGACTAGAGCACGAGCTTGAGCTCTCGAGACCGAGGTGACTTCTCTCCTTAGTGAAATATCATATGACCCTCTCGAGACATGGCTACTACCTCAATCCGGAATGTTGTGCATGCTTAGGTACCAAGGAACCAACCTAGGAGAAGCTGCAGCCCAAGATGGAGACCAAGAGCAAGAGGAGGAGCTGCAGAGTCCAGAGGGAGCGGTACTACCGCTCAAGCCAAGCGGTACTACCGCCCAGCGAGCGGTACTACCGCTCAAGCCAAGCGGTACTACCGCTGAGCCGAGCCAAGCGGTACTACCGCTCTCCATCCGGCCTACTTCCGCAAAACCCGACACACTCCAGGAATCGAGCGGCGTCGAGCGGTACTATCGCCCACCAAGCAGTACTACCGCTGAAAGTGGTACTACCGCCCTGTAGAACGGTACTACCGCCCTGCCTGTGTGCAGCGTTTCGGGCCGAGGCCCATGTACTCGTTTCGCCCCCAACTTACCCCTTAGAGGTCCTAGACTATAAATAGACCTTCCCCTCATCCTTTCTAGGGTTAGCTTTGGATTTGCTCATATTTCGGTGTGAGAGCCTTTGCTCATCCCCATGGCTACTTCTCCTTGGAGATCAGGACCTCTACGGAGAAGATCCCCACGCGGATCCAAGACCCCCTTCTAGGGCAGACCCCATCAAGACCTCCTCGCGGAGAAGAACAGCTACTCGTGTATCCTTACCTTTGTTGATCTTGAACCTTGTACCACTCTATGTGTTTGATAATCTAGCACTTGTGTGATTGTTTTCTTGTCGGTTGAGTGTTGTCCCTTGTTCCTCCCCGTGATTTCCTCGTGTTCTTCCACTCGTTCTTCGTGATTTCCCCGTAGGATCCGCTCCAACGTGAAAGATCGCCCACGTAGGGTTTCGCCCTACATCAGTTTGTTTTCGAGATCCATCTAGTTTCCGATTTGTGTTTTCCTTACCGGAGTAGGTTTCGGAAAAAAAAATTTCCGAAAACGCACCTGTCAAAAAAATTTCTGGCTATCCTATGTTTAGGTGTTTATAAGCGTATTGAGACAGTCGCCGTTATAGAAAGTTTTTTCACCGTGTAGCGACCGGACCGAATGGATCCGGTCTCGTGCTCGGTGTCATCCTCGGATCGAGAATGCCGACACCACACAAGCTTGAAGGATTTATTGCGAGTCGCAATCACACACTTATTACATCGTTGTCCACAAGGGAACTTATTACAATAATATGGCTTAAGGCCATCTAATAATAACAATGGAAGGCTTGGAAGATAAGCGAGTCCATCAACTCCAACGGCATCACCGAGTATAGAACCACGACCTAACACCTTACTCGTCGTTCGAAAAGTGCATAACGTGAAAGTTGCAGCCAAAACGGACACATGGAATATCTTGGCAATGTAACACATAGAGAGCAATGAAGGAATAAGCCTATACTACATGCATATTTGGCTGGTGGTAAGGCTCTCTTACATTTGCATAAAGCTGATTTTTCCTACATCAAAGGAATAATTTTATTTAACTATCATGGTGGTTGTTAAACATTGAGAATGGTTGATGACATCCTCAATCCCAATTAAAAAGTACTCATCAAAACCCAATAACTTTTATTAGAAGTAACATGTTGAGATTCACATGATATTCAATTACCAGATACTCAATTGTCCATAACCGGGGACACGGCTAATCATGATTAGTTTATACACTCTGCAGAGGTTTGTGCACTTTTCCCCACAAGACTCGATCGCCTCCACTTGGTTCTCGCACTTCATGGTGTTTGAGAAACGGATGACCGAGACATAGTCTTCGAAGCGCTAGCACCTTACATGTGGGTAGACCGTACCAACCTACATCCCCTACATCAGCTAGCCTACCCGTAAGAGTTCGCACAACTTAGTCAACTACGCCAGAGCCCATAATTGGCTTGTGGCTGCACACGGAAGTTTCAGTTTGAATAATCTTATGATCCCTTAGAGCACGGGTGGCGGTCGAAGAAATACAGCAAGTCTGATGGAAACCAGGTGCCTCAATCCACCCAGATGTGTGTTTAGGTTGCCACCTTAGATAAACCATTAATTAACAATCTCACATCTGTCATGGATATTCACTCACCCAATCCACGTCTACTAGCATAGCATGGCATAATAAGCAAACGTAGAAGTAACTCCCAAGGTTTCATAAGTAAAACAGGTAATAGGTACTACCTCAAGCTACTTCCCAAACCCACAATTTAATTTGATCCTAACCATGCAAGTGTTTGAGGAATAGATCTAATGCATAAAACTGGGTATGAGAAGAGTATGATCAAAGTGTTACTTGCCTTGCTGATGATCCGCGAGACCTAGAGATTCGAAGTAACAAGCGGCGCACTCCGGGTGATCTAACGCAGACAAACAACAAGCATACAATAAGTACTCATCTAATGCACGGGGAAATCTCGAATAAAAGATCTAACCAGAAAGTTCAACTTAAGAACCCTGGTTGCAAAAGAATCGAATCAAAAATAAACACCGAAAGTCGAAACTCGAGAGAGAACGACTCGGTTCAGCAATCTGAAACTAGGTCAAAATTTCACAGTAGCAAAACTCTGTGAAAGTAGGTTAGTCGGAACGGCGGTTTATATTCTGAAACTCAGCGCTTGAATCACCTAATTCCAATAACCGAGCAAGAAATAAAACAGATTTGAAAATCGGATCGAAATCGAATCGAAAAAATAACGGATTAATCCCGATTAAAAGAAAACGCGAGCGGATAAAATAGCGGACGTTCGTTAACAGAACTAATCCAACGAACACGTTTATTGAAACGAACGGTTCGGTGAACGTTCGTTAAATAAGAAAACGAAAAATAAAACCATCTAGGGTTTTTAAAAAACCGAACACTTTTTTAAAATAAACCGGATCGGGTTTTTAGGGAAAACCGGATCGGGCGGAGCTACCTCCGTGATCGCCGACGGGCCCGGGCGGCGAGGGCGGCGGGGTCGGGAGGGGCGGCGAGGGGCGACGGGCTCGGCGTCGAACGGGCGGCGGCGGCGGCAGCCTCAAGGGCGGGAAGTGTCGGCTGCTCGGGCGGGGGTGGGTGGGGCGGGTGGGAGAGAGAGGGGGCGCCGGGTTATAAGGGGGGGGCGAGGCGGCTGGGGAAGGGCAACGAGGCGAGGGGGAGCCGGACTCGGGCGTGAGCGGCGGCGGTGGAGTCTCACATGGGCGGTGACGTCTTGTGAGGGGAGGAGAGGGAGGTGGGCGGGGCTGGCCGGGCTGGCTGGTTGGGGGCTGGGCCTTGGCCTGTGGGGCGTTTTTTTTAAAAAAATTTAAACCAAACGAATTAAAAAAAATACCAAATGAATTCCGATTTAAATAAAACAAATTTTCCCCGACTCCTAAAAATGAGTCGAACAAAATGAACTTTAAAAACGGCAAACATGCATAAATTTTTAAAATGCTCATTTTTGCCTAAGCAAAATAAATCTTCCAAAACCAAATTTGATTTATTTATAAAATCTTCATTTTTCCTAAATGTTGGGAAAGTCATATTATTCCCTCTCTTTAATATTTTTATAGGAAAAACTTTATGAAGATAATTAAATAAATCCAATGATCCTATTTTCAAAATTTGAGAAATCCCAAATATGAAAATAATGAAACTTCCAACTCTCTCCGAGGGTCCTTGAGTTGCGTGAAATTTTCTAGGATCGGAAAATGCGAGAAAAATATGATATGCATGATGACCTAATGTATAACATTCCAAATTGAAAATTTGGGATGTTACAAACCTACCCCCTTAAGATGAATCTCGCCCTCAAGATTCGGGTTGGCTAGAAAATAGGTGAGGGTGGTCCTTAAGCAAAACTTCCTCTCTTTCCCAGGTGGCTTCATCCTCGGTGTGGTGGCTCCTTTGAACTTTACAAAACTTGATAACCTTCTGCGGGTAACTCTGCTGGCATAATCGAGAATCTTAACTGGTTTTTCCTCATATGTCAAGTCATCCTTCAACTGAATTGCTTCAGTGGCACTTGTGTCTCTTAACGGTACCTCTGCTATCTCGGGTGACATTTCTTCAATCGAGAAACATGGAATACATCATGAACTCTGACAGTCCTTCCGCAATTCCAATTTATACATAACTTCTCCCATGCGTTGCAAAATCTTATATGGTCCAACGAAGCGGGTGCTAACTTTCCTTTAACTCCAAAACGCTTAACTCCTCAAGCGGGGATACTCGAGATATACTCTGTCTCCAACTTCATACTCAATCGCTGGCGCTTTGAATCGGCATAGCTCTTACATGCGGACTGGGCTACCTTGAGCACATCTCGAATTAACTTAACCTTCGCTCGACTCCTTAATCAAATCTGGTCCAAACAATCGACGATCTCCGGTTTAGTCCCATGACAACGGTGTCCTGCACCTTCTTCCATCTGAGCCTCGAAGGTGCCATCTTCAAGCTGGTTTGGTAACTGTTATTGTAGGAAAATTCTGCATACGGCAAATTATCATCCCAGCTAGATCCATAATCTAGTGCACAAGCTCTCAAAGATGTCCTCCAAAATCTGATTGACTCTCTCGGTCATCCATCGGTGCGTGGGTGGAAAGCTGTCTGAATTCTAGTCTGGTTCCCAATGTTTCGTGCAACTGGTTCCAAAATTTCGAGGTAAACTGGGTTCCTCTATCCGATACGATGCTCCTCGGAACTCCGTGTAAACACACAATTCTGGTAATGTATATCTTTGCCAACTTAGTACTGCTATAGGTAGTCTTGACTGGAATGAAATGAGATACCTTCGTCAAACGATCGACTATGACCCAAATCGAGTCATATCCTGAACGAGTCTTTGGTAAACCTGTGATGAAATCCATGCCTAGTTTATCCCACTTCCATTCGGGTATCGGCAACGGTTGTAACAATCCTGCTGGTTTCTGATGCTCTGCCTTTACTTTCTGACATACGTCGCAAACTGCTACATACTCCGCAATATCCTTCTTCATTCCGCTCCACCAGAAAATATTCTTCAAATCCAAATACATCTTGGTATTTCTGGGTGAATCGAATAGGGTGAATCATGGGCTTCTTGCAAAATCAACTTCCGATCTACGGGTCATTGGGCACATAAACACGGTCTTCAAACCATAGGGTATCGTGCTCATCCTCACGAAATCCTTTAGCTTTTCCTTTGCTCATTTTTTCCTTTATAGAGGCAACTTCCTTATCCGCCTTTTGGGCATCTCTCGATTTTGTCCATTAGTGTCGATTGAATCTCCAATGCTGCTACATAGCCTCTAGGAACTATTTCCAAACATAGCTCTCGAAGGTCCTCGGCTAACTCATTGGGTATTCCTCCCATCATTAGGGTATTGACGTGGCTCTTACGGCTCAATAAATCTGCTACGACATTAGCCTTTCCGGGTGATAATGCAATCTCATATCATAATCCTTGATTAGTTCTAACCATCTCCTTTGTCTGAGATTCAATTCCTTATGTGTGAAGATGTACTTCAAACTCTTGTGATCCGTGTATACTTCACAATGATTTCCAATGAGAAAATGTCTCCACGTCTTCAAGGCATGCACAACGGCTGCTAACTCCAAATCATGAGTGGCATAATTCAACTCATGAGGCTTAAGTTGTCGTGAAGCATACGAAACAACTCTTCCTTCCTGCATAAGCACGGCTCCAAGTCCTCGGCGTGAAGCGCCGTAATACACCTCATAATCCTTAGTCCGATCCGCAATATCAAACTGGTGAGGTAACCAATCTTTTCTTCAACTCCTGAAAACTTGCCTCGCAGTCCTCGGTCCATATGAATTTGTTTTCCTTCTTCAACAATTCTATCATAGGCTTTGCAATTCTTGAGAAATTCTCAATGAATCTTGGTAGTACCTGCGAGTCCAAGGAAATTCGAATCTCTCCAACTGTCGTTGGTGCTTCCCATTTGGTTACGGTCTCAACTTTTGTGGGGTCAACTGCTATCCCTTCTCCGGATATAACATGTCCAGAAATCCAACTTCCTTTAGCCAAAACTCACATTTGCTGAACTTGGCATACAACTGGTGTTCCTCGGTTTCTCCAAAACCAATCGCAAATGTTCCTTGTGTTCCTCTTCATTCTTGAGAAAATCAAAATATCATCAATGAACACCACGACGAACTTATCCAAAAACTCCATAAACACTTTGTTCATCAGGTTCATGAAATAGGCTGGTGCGTTAGTCATCCAAATGACATAACGGTATACTCATATGATCCATATCTCGTGGTAAATGCTGTCTTGGGTATGTCTTGCTCCGAATCTTCAATCGATGGTACCCGATCGCAAGTCGATCTTGGAAAACACTTTGGCTCCTTGCAAGCGATCAAACAGATCATTTATCATAGGTAGTGGGTACTTGTTCTTGATTGTTACTTCATTCAATCCACGGTAATCAACAACCATTCTCAACGATCCATCCTTCTTCTCCACTAACAAAGCGGGTGATCCCCAAGGTGAAGAACTTGGGCGAATAAAACCTTTATCCAATAGTTCCTTAATCTGTTTCTTGATTTCCGCCAAATCCTTTGCGGGCATCCCAGACGGTCGCTTCGATATCGGGCCTGTTCACGGCAACAGCTCGATCAAAACTCAATGTCTCTATCCGGTGGCATTCACGGCAATTCTTAGGAAATACATCAGATAATCCTTTACCACTGGTACTTCTTTCTCGTACCACTCGATAAGCAATTAACTTGTGCTCTCCTCGGCTCGTGCCGTGATACATACTTGATCCTTCTTCCTTACGGTGTGGTGAGCAAAATTGACTTTGTGGTACAATCTATGTTTCCTCCATACTTTGATAACCAATCCATTCCTAATATCACATCCAATCCTTGGGATTCCGAACTATTAGGTGCGAGGGGAAAACATAGTGTCCAATCCTTAGTGGCGATCGATCACACCATTTACTAGCCATGTATTCTGCTCGGGTGAGGTTACTAGCATGGGTGACCTAAGGGCTTGGGTTGGTAACTTGTACTTATCCACAAATCCCTTGATATGTATGAATGCGATGCACCGATGTCGAAAAGAACAACTGCATAAATGGCTTAACCAAAAACTTACCGATTCTTGCATCGGGCTGATCTTCAACCTCCTCCACATCAATGTGGTTCACATCCCCTGTTGAAAGGGTTGGGCTTCTTTCGAGCTTCCATTGCCATTTCCATTCGCCTTACGGGATAGTCATTTGCATAGTGCCCATCTTGCGGCACTTAAAGCAAGTAATGTGACTCAGGTCTACCTTGGATGGTGTTGACGGGTTGGTGCTGTTTCATCCATTGCTTCCTCCATTCCGTTCCCATTCTTGGTGCCATTGTGGTTGTGTGAATTACCTCCTCCATGGGTATCTTTGAAACTGAATTCTGATTTAGGGGTATAACGAGGCTTCTGCTGGGATCGAGTTATACTTCCCTTGTCCATACTTCCGCTTGCAGTTCTCAATTGTTGCTGCTTTCCTTCAATCATGAGAGCTCGGTCTACTAACTCCTGGTAGTTGTTGAAACTTGCTACCATCAACGGCATCTTGAACTCATCATTCAGTCCTTCTAGAAACTTCTCCTGTTTAGCTGCGTCAGAGTAGCGTCATCCGGGGCATAACGTGCTAATTTGCTAAAGTCATCCACGTCTTGCCAACAGTCCTTCCTCCTTGGCGTAAGTTGCGAAACTCACGCTTCTTCATGGCCATGGCTCCTGCCGATACATGGGCGGTCTGAAAAGCTTGCTGAAATTGGTCCCATGTGGCGGTGTCTCTTGGGTAAGTGGTGTGAAATTCTCCCACCATGCTCTGCGGGTCCTTCAAGCTGATGTGCTGCAAACTTCACTCTTTCACCATCATGCATCCTGCAGTGGTCAACTCCTTCCTATCTTGCGGAGCAGGTCATCTGCTACAATTGGCTCGGTGCTCTTTGGAATACACCGCGGGTTCGGTCTAAGGAAGCGAGTCGAGATGATCCGCAGTGGTGGTGGTGGCGGTGGGTTGTTGTTGTTGTTGTTGTTGTTGTCGCCTGGTTCGCACCAATGTTTGAATCAGGGTATTCGCTGCTGGATCAATTGGGTGATCTCTGGCGGAAAAGCGAATCCGGGTCGCGTCTCGGAGGCATCGATGGGTTTAGAAAAGAAGAGAAATGTAGAATAGAATGAGGTCTAAGGGGAATCACTACCCAAATGCACATGAGCAAATGCACACAAAATCACTTCATTCAATCAAACAAGGGCTTACAACGATCTAACTATCGCAAAAGTGCGTGTACTATAATGTTTACATGGAGGGAAATACTACTAATATGTGGGGGACTTCTACTAATTTGAACCGATGGAAGACTCCATGATGTCCGCTCGACTTCGTCTTCAAAGTCGGGTTCACTTGGATCCGAATCGGTGTCGTCGATGTTGATGTAGTCACTTGGGTATTCGACATACTGGTCTTCATTCTGGCGCCAACTTCTTCTTGAGTTCTTGATCTCGTACTTAAGATCGTTATTGTGTCTTGCGAGCTACGATCTCGTCCATGTAGTCCTTGCGTGTAGTCTTTAGTTCTTCTTCCAGTTCGATGATCCTTCCTTTGTCTTCTCGCAACTCCAACATGTCATTGCACATTTGGTTCTCTGGCGTCGAATGTGCTGATTTAATTCTGGATGAAAGCTGCAATGGACCTATCCTTCTTGGTCTTGACGACGCCCCAGCTTGTCATCTCGGCGTCCATAAATCTGGTAGATGGTATCCTTGAGGTCTTCTTGATAAACTTCTCCAATCGTCCCATGGTAATGTGAGCTGCCATGCTCTTTCCCGGACTCAAGTTGGTGCAATGAAAACACTATCTATAGGCTTGGTGATTGGGGCGAATGTCCTTCTGGAGCGTGAGCGTGAATCTTCCAGCGCTCCTCTTGAGCGAGTGGCGTTGAAAGTCCGGTGAAGCTTGGTAGTCCAATGTTGGTACTTGGTAACTTCCTTCAAGTGAAATCCAAAGGTGTGCCTTCATCCGGTTGGGTGTACTTGATCTTCACGTCCGTCATCCTAAAGAGTAGAAAAGATGAGGAGTTAGAAAATGGGAAGAGAATAGTGATCTATGGCTTTAACTTAGTGGTCGTGTCCTGATCGGCGTGTGCTCGATACCATTCTCTGTAGCGACCAGACCGAATGGATCGATCTCTCGTGCTCAGTGTCATCCTGGATCGAGAATCCGACACCACACAGTGCTTGAAGGATTTATTGCGAGTAGCAATCACACACTTATTACATCGTTGTCCACAAGGGAACTTATTACAATAATATGGCTTAAGGCCATCTAATAATAACAGCGGAAGGCTTGGAAGATAAGCGAGTCCATCAACTCCAACGGCATCATGAGTATAGAACCACGACCTAACACCTTACTCGTCGTTCGAAAAGTCTGCAACGTGAAAGTTGCAGCCAAAACGGGTCAAGACATGGAATATCTGGCAATGTAACACATAGAGAGCAATGAAGGAATAAGCCTATACTACATGCATATTTGGCTGGTGGTAAGGCTCTACGGTTACATTTGCATAAAGCTGATTTTTCCCTACATCAAAGGAATAATTTTATTTAACTATCATGGTGGTTGTTAAACATTGAGAATGGTTGTGACATCCTCAATCCCAATTAAAAGTACTCATCAAAACCCAATAACTTTTATTAGAAGTAACATGTTGAGATTCACATGATATTCAATTACCAGATACTCAATTGTCCATAACCGGGGACACGGCTAATCATGATTAGTTTATACACTCTGCAGAGGTTTGCGCACTTTTCCCCACAAGACTCGATCGCCTCCGCTTGGTTCTCGCACTTCATGGTGTTTGAGAAACGGATGACCGAGACATAGTCTTTCAGAAGCGCTAGCACCTTACATGTGGGTAGACCGTACCAACCTACATCCCCTACATCAGCTAGCCTACCCGTAAGAGTTCGCACAACTTAGTCAACTACGCCAGATGATAGAGGCGAGGGTGTCCCGATCTTTCGATGAGATGATAACTATCGATTTGGTGGAGACGACTTTGACGATCCGACTACAAACGTGCACGACGTTGTGCCTTAGCAATCGCTAAACCAATCTCCCGAGGTTCTTGACGATGCGGAAGCACGATCAGCGACCACGAAGGTCTATTCTTGCACGCAATCGAAGAACAAGCAAGAATATGATAATGCAATCTGAATATTGCGAATATATATGAAGTATTGATAAGCGTGGGGATCCATAAGCGGTCTTGGCCTGGTCGTTGGACACAAGCGAAGTACGAAGTTGCAATGGCTAACTTTAACTAAACAAATCCCAAGGAAAAATCTACTAGATGGATCTACTTATATAGGAGCAAGGGTGGCGGCCAAGGAGGTGGGAGGACGTCCCAAGGCAGCCTAAAACTAACCCTAGGTCGTACAAGGCCAATGGGCCCAAGCGGAGGTGACGTAACACCTTTGGACTTGTAGTTTGACTCGGATTCTGCTACAGCATCAGATTGTTTCATCTATAACTCAACGCTCCGGACGGATTTTAAGGTGATTCAATTGGGTTGGAAAATGCACGAAATCTATTTTCCAACAAAAAGAATCAACCAATTTGGAGTCCGTATGAAAAGTTATAGACGTTTTGAGTCAGGTATGTCTGTGCAGTCCGAATCTGAGTCCGAACGTGAGAGACTTGGACTCTATCTTCTCTTGGGCCAAAAGTGACGTGGGAGAACTTTTTGAACAGCAGGTAAACATCTCTTTCTCCCTTATCTTCATATGTGGATTGTACAAATGTCCCATACACCTGCAATTAGACAAAACACAAAAGTATGTGAAGTATTTTTGTTCGGATAACATAAATATATTATTGAATAGTTTGCACTAGAAATCACCTGAGAAATATGCATGTATGCAATATTTTTGGTCTCATCCAAGGTAGTCATGTCCTCATCATCCTCCCCTTCTTGAAAACAAAGCCGTCCTCGGCGTTGCTTAATCTGAAATGTGGCTAACAAAAGAGACAAGGTGTACATGTTGTATATGTATCGTCGTCCATTTTACTTCCCTTGATTTTTGCATATATGACACATGAATAGATGAGTAACTTGCATAGTTCATAAAATCTAAAGCCAACAAATTAGCACAAGAACTAGAAGGCTTGAAAATACTGCAACTCAGTTTGCACATATAAGTGAAGCTCTTATTTATTTCAAGAGATTGACAATGTTCATCATTAAACCATCCCAACATTGGTGAATAAACCTTATTTGAATCAAATTTACATGCTACAACATGCTTAGATAAGCAAACATGCAATGAGTCATTCGACACAGAATCATCACCAAGATTAGAGGTCGTATCAAAATGATTAAACATTGATTCTTTTGCATCAATAGTTAATTCAATGGGTGCTCTCAAAATTGTTGGTATTTCAGTTGTTTGATCACATGGCAAAGTCAAATTATCAATATAATCCTCTAAAATAGGTGGTGTGATCAAAGTAGTGGGTAGCTCAACACATGATGTATTCAAGTTAACTAGGCATGCATCATTCTCATGTAAAAGTGGAAAATCTGTACCTTTGTCATTACCTCTTATAGTCAACTCAGATGATGCAGGCACTCTCGATGGTGATGTGTCACATGGTGGAGATGATGTAGTCCTCGCAACAACGGATGTGGTTGTCATAGTACGCCTAGTTGTTGAATAAACATCTGTATCAACAGTTGGAATGTGCACCGTGCGCTTGTTCTCCTTGTGGGCAACACGTCGTTTTATTTCCTGTTCAGCTTTGCAAGCAAGACGAAACAAATGGTCCATAGGATAACACTCTTCATGAATTAGTATCTCCTGAATATTATGGTTTAATCCTCCCCAAAATCTATCCATAAAATCTTCTTCACTTTCTTCTAAAAATGAGTGCAACAAGGTAGTTTGTAAATCATCATAATATTTTGTTACGGTGTCACTACCTTGTTTTAAATGTTCCAGTTTTTTAATCATGCCACGAGTATAATAAACATCGACGAATCTATCTCTCATGACATGTTTTAAATCATCCCAAGTATTAGGTACATAATCAGGGTGTAACCGACAATATTCACTCCACCAAACTAGAGCATAACCAGTGAAAGAACCAACCGCAACCATAACTTTTTTACGTTCATCAAAATTATGGGAAGCAAATATATTATTTATGTCTAACTCCCATTCAATATATAAAGGAGGTCTAAAACGGCCATTAAATGGTGGTATAGAAACATGAACCTGATCATGTGCATTTGGATGTTTGTGCACCTCTCGTGACGGTTGTGGTATTTGCATAGGTGGTGGCATGTCTCCCGCGATCGACAAAGCCCATGAATTTACTCTGGATCCTGTCATGATTAGTAGAACAAGAAACAAAATCCAAAAATAATGTTCCTATAACTACTAGGATGTGGTGGTAAAACGCTCACAATAAAGCAAATATCAATGTCTTACAAGTTCTTACCATGCAGCAGCGGTGATCGGCAACCAGCGGTGTCAAGTAACTCGAATCTTGAGTAAAGCGATTGCCAGGGGAGCGACGATATACGGTGTAGAAATATGTGGAGCTGGGTTGGCTATATATGGTAGCAAAAGATTAGCAATAATCAATTCAAAGATGCAATGTTGAATAAGCGCTCAACGACGGATCTTGTGCTGGTCCTAGGCTAGACCGGACTAGAGGCGCGAGCCTAGAACACTAATGAGGTCACGGCATAGCACAACTAGCATCAATGAAGGATACTAAGTAGCTCTTGACAGCAAGATATAAGTGAAGATCACAACGCAGTGAAGATAATGATGAAAAACAAGCGCCAAGCAGGACATACAACAACTCTCTCTCCAACTTTCCTCTTGAAAAGTTTGAGCCAATTTTCTGATAAATTCTTTCAAAGAATGCTACTAACTCAAGCTTTCCAATGCAAAAAGAATCACTCAATTCCGAGTTGATATGAGGAGTCAAAGAATTCTAAACTGGCCTGAAAAATTGGAACAAGCTGTGTTCACGAACTTCAGAGGGCAAAAACACCTATTTAGAAGCCGATTTTGAGGTGTCAAATATTGAACTAGCTTCTGCAACTATTTAGATGCGCCTCGTCTCTAGCTTTAATTTGAGTACTCACGGAGTCAAAACGGACTTCGTATGAGGAAGATACACCTGTTTTACTGAACAGTCGCAAAACAGATTCAATCCGAATTCAGGTACGAGATTGATTCTAGATAGATCCGTTTTTTCCTCTCTTTTTTCACGCTTTTTTCTTTTCTTCTCTCTCTTTTCTTTTTTTCTTTCCTTTTTCTCTCTTTTTTCTCTATCTTTTTTTCTCCTCTTTCCAAGACAAACTGGATAAGATGCAGATTGGATCGGCGAAGATGTGAATGACCTCAACTATGATTATGACAATGAACGGTCGTAGCACGTGATGGAAATTAATGGATGGGATGGTGGACGCGGAAGGATAATGATGCAGCGGCGGCGTGACTAATGTGAACAGAACTCGAAACTCTAAAGGAACAAGACACTAAGACCAGCAACTCGACACGACGATGCAACCGATAATTCAATAATGCAAACAATGAAAAGAAAATTGCAAAGGCTTGGACTGGCTAGGACAAATGATGAATAGATCTAACTTTTTTGTGGCTTTTCTTGGACAATTGGTAAGAAAATAAATCGAATCTAGGGATAATGGAAAATCTCACCGAGCAACCTGAAAACTGATACCACTTGATAGGCGAGGTGTCCCGATCTTCGATGAGATGATAACTATCGATTTGGTGGAAACGACTTTGACGATCCGACTACAAGCGTGCACGACGTTGTGCCTTAGCAATCGCTAAACCAATCTCCGAGGTTCTTGACGATGCGGAAGCACGATCACCGACCACGAAGGTCTATTCCTGCACGCAATAGAAGAACAAGCAAGAATATGATAATGCAATCTGAATATTGCGAATATATATGAAGTATTGATAAGCGTGGGGATCCGTAAGCGGTCTTGGCCTGGTCGTTGGACACAAGCGAAGTACGAAGTTGCAATGGCTAACTTTAACTAAACAAATCCCAAGGAAAAATCTACTAGATGGATCTACTTATATAGGAGCAAGGGTGGCGGCCAAGGAGGTGGGAGGACGTCCCAAGGTAGCCTAAAACTAACCCTAGGTCGTACAAGGCCAATGGGCCCAAGCGGAGGTGACGTAACACCTTTGGACTTGTAGTTTGACTCGGATTCTGCTACAGCATCAGATTGTTTCGTCTATAACTCAACGCTCCGGACGGATTTTAAGGTGATTCAATTGGGTTGGAAAATGCACGAAATCTATTTTCCAACAAAAAGAATCAACCAATTTGGAGTCCGTATGAAAAAGTTATAGACGTTTTGAGTCAGGTATGTCTGTGCAGTCCGAATCTGAGTCCGAACGTGAGAGACTTGGACTCTATCTTCTCTTGGGCCAAAAGTGACGTGGGAGAACTTTTTGAACAGCAGGTAAACATCTCTTTCTCCCTTATCTTCATATGTGGATTGTACAAATGTCCCATACACCTGCAATTAGACAAAACACAAAAGTATGTGAAGTATTTTTGTTCTGGATAACATAAATATATTATTGAATAGTTTGCACTAGAAATCACCTGAGAAATATGCATGTATGCAATATTTTTGGTCTCATCCAAGGTAGTCATGTCCTCATCACCAGAGCCCATAATTGGCTTGTGGCTGCACACGGAAGTTTCCAGTTTGAATAATCTTATGATCCCTTAGAGCCTGGGTGGCGGTCCGAAGAAATACAGCAAGTCTGATGGAAACCAGTGCCTCAATCCACCCAGATGTGTGTTTAGGTTGCCACCTTAGATAAACCATTAATTAACAATCTCACATCTGTCATGGATATTCACTCACCCAATCCACGTCTACTAGCATAGCATGGCATAATAAGCAAACGTAGAAGTAACTCCCAAGGTTTCATAAGTAAAACAGGTAATAGGTACTACCTCAAGCTACTTCCCAAACCCACAATTTAATTTGATCCTAACCATGCAAGTGTTTGAGGAATAGATCTAATGCATAAAACTGGGTATGAGAAGAGTATGATCAAAGTGTTACTTGCCTTGCTGATGATCCGCGAGACCTAGAGATTCGAAGTAACAAGCGGCGCACTCCGGGTGATCTAACGCAGACAAACAACAAGCATACAATAAGTACTCATCTAATGCACGGGGAAATCTCGAATAAAAGATCTAACCAGAAAGTTCAACTTAAGAACCCTGGTTGCAAAAGAATCGAATCAAAAATAAACACCGAAAGTCGAAACTCGAGAGAGAACGACTCGGTTTAGCAATCTGAAACTAGGTCAAAATTTCACAGTAGCAAAACTCTGTGAAAGTAGGTTAGTCGGAACGGCGGTTTCGTTACGAAACTCCAGGCGCTTGAATCACCTGATTCCGATAACCGAGCAAGAAATAAAACAGATTTGAAAATCGGATCGGAAATCGAATCAGAAAAAAATAACGGATTAATCCCGATTAAAAGAAAACGACGAACGGATAAAATAACGGACGTTCGTTAACAGAACTAATCCAACGAACACGTTTATTGAAACGAACGGTTCGGTGAACGTTCGTTAAATAAGAAAACCGAAAAATAAAAACCATCTAGGGTTTTTTTAAAAACCGAACACTTTTTTTTTAAATAAACCGGATCGGGTTTTTAGGGGAAAACCGGATCGGGGCGGAGCTACCTCCGTGATCGCCAAGGGCCTGGGGCGGGGGGAGGGGGCCGGGGGGGGCGGCGAGGGCGGCGGGGCTCGGCGTGGCAACGGCGGCAAGGGCGGCTCTCATGGCATGGGTGCTCCGTCTGTATGCTGGTGAGGGCGGGGCAATGGTGAGAGAGAGGGGGGGCGCCGGGTTATAAAGGGGGCGAGGCGGCTTGGGAAGGCAACGGAGGCGAGGGGAGCGGACTCAGGCGCGGCGGCGTGGCGGCGGCGGAGTCCATGTCAGGCGGCGTCTTGTGAGGAGGAGAGAGGAGGTGGGCGGGCGCTGGGGGGCCTGGCTGGCTGGGCAGCTGGGCCTTAGCCTGTGGGGGGGGCGTTTTTTATTTAAATTTAAACCAAACGAATTAAAAAATACCAAATGAATTCTGATTTAAATAAAACAAATTTTCCCCGACTCCTAAAAATGAGTCGAACAAAATGAACTTTAAAAAGCGGCAAACATGCATAAATTTTTAAATGCTCATTTTGCCTAAGCAAAATAAATCTTCCAAAACCAAATTTGATTTATTTATAAAATCTTCATTTTCCTAAATGTTGGGAAAGTCATATTATTCCCTCTCTTTAATATTTTTATAGGAAAAACTTTATGAAGATAATTAAATAAATCCAATGATCCTATTTTCAAAATTTGAGAAATCCCAAATATGAAAATAATGAAACTTCCAACTCTCTCCGAGGGTCCTTGAGTTGCGTGAAATTTTCTAGGATCGGAAAATGCGAGAAAAATATGATATGCATGATGACCTAATGTATAACATTCCAAATTGAAAATTTGGGATGTTACAACCCGTTTCCAGTTTTTGGGTCCGGGCAAGTTTCGTGCCCATCCTGTCAGTTTGACCTCGGAAGAGTTTTGAGACACTCGCCATTATAGTGATTTTTCGCAAAAAAAAAAGAGCAGCGCAAAAAAAAAGCAGCGCAAAAAAAAAGGGCGAAAAAAAATCCGGAGTGTGCTTTTCCCTTGTTTACGTGCAGCGCCGTTATTTTGTTAGTGTTCTAGGCTCGCGTCTCTAGCACGGTCTAGCCTAGGACCAGACAAGATCGTTGTTGAGCGTTTATTCAACTTTGCATCTCTGAATTGATTATTGCTGACCTTTTTGCTACCATATTATAAGCCTTCCCAGCTCCACATACATCTACATCGTATGCGTTTGACTCTCCACAGTAATCGCTCTATCCAAGCTTTGAGAGTTTTGACTACATCGGTTGCCGATCACCTTTCTCTCTTGGGTAAGAACTGGTAAGAATTTGAGATTTGCTTGACGGATTTGTGATCGTCCACCACACCACCACCACCACTTCCTAGTAGTCTGTTGAATCATATTCTTGTGTGTTTCTATTGCTGCTAACCATGGCAGGATCACAAGCCGACGGATCGACCGGGAGAACATGACAAACAAAGCGCTACATGATAAGTTTCAACAAATGATGAGTGGGCAGGTGGAAGATGTGCTAAATAGATTTGAAGAGGCCATGGAGAAGATAGATGGCATTGAGAAGGCGTTCGAAACAAAGCTCGATAACAAGTTTAATGAATTGCTCGCGTCTACCACCACCACCACCGGCGGCACCTAACGCACCTCTCCTACAACAACAAGGACTACCTCCACATCGTGAAACAGCCCTCCGCCGAGCTTCCGGGTCCCTCTTCACTGGCCAAGCTGCTGGTGCTGCTGTTGATACTTCTGTGGCTCCTGCTGCTGCGGTGGGGGAGGATGATTATGTGAGAGATTACGAGGATGAGGTTGATCAACATCAGAACTACGTGCAACCACCAGCACCACAACCACCAGGTCGTCCACATGCAAATAATGGCAATGTTGGGCTCCCCTTCAGTGCGAGATCATGACCATCTCCTAAACTGAAATTGAATATTCCACCATTTGAGGGTAGATATGTTCCTGATATATATCTTACTTGGGAGTTAGAAACTGAACAACGATTTACATGTTTACAATATCCCGAGGAGAGACGTGTTCTGCTGCTGTTTGTGCTTTCACTAGCTTTGCATGTGTTTGGTGGTCCGAACATTGTAGATTATATCCTGTTCCAGCTACTTGGGCTGCTTTGAAAACTGCTATGCGTACTCGTTGGGTTCCACCATATTATCAACGTGAATTACTTCAAAATTGCAGCGCTTAAGACAAGGAAAAATTCGGTGAAGAATATTATCAGGAATTACAAACTGTCTTGATTAGATGTGGTATTGTTGAGGAGAATGAAGCTATGCTTGCACGTTTTACGGGTGGATTAAATAGAGAGATTCAGACCATTCTAGACTACAAGGATTATAATAATATCACTCGATTATTCCATCTTGCTTGTAAAGATGAACGTGAAGTGCAGGATCGACAGGCGTTGGCGCGAACTAACTTTTCTGCAGGTCGACCTTCCTCATGGACACCACGTGCATCATCTACTTCCACACGTTCTACTACACCGGCACCTCCGTCGGCTGCCACCTCCAACCGTGATACAAGAAAGCAGGCACAACCACCACTATCTACCAAGAGTACACCTGCTGGGCCTACACAGAGCTCTTCTTCTTCCATGGCGTCAACAGGGCACACAAGCGATATTATTTGTCGTCGTTGTAAGGGAAGAGGACATTTTGCGAGAGAATGCCAATCTCAGCGTGTGATGATTGCTACTGATGATGAGGACATCAATACCATTGTTACACCCACAGCCCCTGCTGCTATACATACTGGACCAATTACTAGAGCTCGCGCACGCCAATTGAATTATCAGGTACTTCCGTTTCTTGGTAACGATTCCAATGTTCATGAGAATATGATGCTGCCTAAATTGGATACATTTGTTTTGCTTACAAATGAAGGGCCTACCATGGACAAGAAGGATGAACCTTGGAGCAAGTTCAAGCATGGAGATGATGCCATGCGCAAGGGGAACAAGAACGGAGTTACAAGTGATGATTCCAGGACTTTGAAGCCACCCTAATGAGTGCATGAGGCCTTGGACGAAATATACAAGATGCCACTTCATAATATTCGTCCATAGGCTATTCTAGGTGCTGCGTCACCTTATTATTGGGCCAGGCCCATGTAATTTCGAAATACTTAAGTATAGGCTGTTTTTAGAGTCCGTATGTGTGGGGAAACAAGAGTTAGGGTTGATTTCGGACCCCTCCACCAAGGGCCACGAAATTCCCCCCTCTTCCTCCATATATACAGCCCTTAGGGCACCGTTTAGACCTTGGGTTTTGTTTAGATTAAAAGTTCGCCATAGCTGCAACTTCGCGTACTTCGTTTGTGTTCAACGACCAGACAAAGGCGTCACAGAACCCCACCTTGATCAATAAAGCTTTCATCTTATATTCGCGATATCCAGATTGCAATCTCAGTTTCTTGCTTGTTCTTCGTTTGCTCGCAGGAAACAGGCCCTCGTGGTCAGGTTGATCGTGCTCCGGCGTGGTCAATAACCCTCGGAAGTTGGTTTAGCGATTGCTAAGGCGCGACGTCTCGCAACGTTCTGTAGTCGGATCGTCAAGGTTGACTCGATGAGGACATGATTACCTTGGATACGACCAAAATATTGCATACATGTATATTTGTGAGGTGATTTCTAATGCAATCCATGCAATAATTTATTTATGTCATCCAGGACAAAAATACTTCACAAACTTTTGTGCCATGTCTAATTGCAGGTGTATGGGACATTTGTACAATCCACATATGAAGATAAGGGAGAAAGAGATGTTTACCTGCTGTTCAAAAAGTTCTCTCACGTCACTTTTGGCCCAAGAGAAGATAGAGTCCAAGTCTCTCACGTTCGGACTCAGATTCGGACTGCACAGACATACCTGACTCAAAACGTCTATAACTTTTTCATACGGACTCCAAATTGGTTGATTCTTTTTTTGTTGGAAAATAGATTTCGTGCATTTTCCAACCCAATTAGAATCACCTTAAAATCCGTCCGGAGCGTTGAGTTATAGACGAAACAATCTGACGATGCAGCAGAATCCGAGTCAAACTACAAGTCCAAAGGTGTTACGTCACCTCCGCTTGGGCCCATTGGCCTTGTACGACCTAGGGTTAGTTTTAGGCTGCCTTGGGACGTCCTCCCACCTCCTTGGCCGCCACCCTTGCTCCTATATAAGTAGATCCATCTAGTAGCTTTTTCCGGGATTTGTTTAGTTAAAGTTAGCCATTGCAACTTGTACTTCGTTTGTGTCCAACGACCAGACTAAGACCGCTTACGGATCCCCACCATTATCAATACTTCATATATATTCGCAATATTCAGATTGCTTTATCATATTCTTGCTTGTTCTTCGATTGCTTGCAGGAATAGACCTTCGTGGTCAGGTTGATCGTGCTCCAGCGTGGTCAATAACCTCTCGGAGTTGGTTTAGCGATTGCTAAGGCGCAGCGTCGTGCACGTTTGTAGTCGGATCGTCAAAGTCGTCTCCACCAAATCGATAGTTATCACCTCATCGAAGATCGGGACACCTCGCCTCTATCAAGTGGTATCAGTTTTCAGGTTGCTTGGTGAGAATTTCCAATTATCCCTAGATTAGATTTATTTTCTTACCTATTGTCCAAGAAAAGCCACAAAAAAAGTTAGATCTATTCATCCTTTGTCCAAGCCAGTCCGAGCCTTTGCAGTTTTCTTTTCATTGGTTGCATTATTGAATTATCGGTTGCATCGTCGTGTCGAGTTCTGGTCTTAGTGTCTAGTTCGTTTAGAGTTTGAGTTCATTTACATTAGTCACGCGCCGCTGCATCGTTATCCTTCCGTTGACCACCATCCATCCATCAATTTCCACCACGTGCTACCCACCGTTCATTGTCATAATCATAGTTGAGATCGTTCACATCTTCACTTGATCCAATCTGCATCTTATCTAGTTTGTTTGGAAAGAGGAGAGAGAAAAAAAGAAAAAAAAAAAGAAAAAAGTCAGAGAAAAAAAAGAGAAAGAAAAAGGAAAAAAAAGTGTGAGAAAAAAAAAGAGAGAAGAAAAAAAAAACAAAGTTCAGATCTATCTAGACTCAATCTCGTAGCTGAATTCGGATTGGAATCTGTTTTGTGCACTGTTCAGTAAAACAAGCATAACTTCCTCATACGAAGTCCGTTTTGGCTCCGCGAGTACTCAAATTAAAGCTAGAGACGAGCCGCATCTAAATAGTTGCAGAAGCTAGTTCAATATTTGGCACCTCAAAATCGGCTTCTAAATAGGTCTTTTTGCCCTCCGAAGTTCGGGAACACATCTTATTCCAGTTTTTCAAACCAGTTTTAGAATTTTTTGACTCCTCATATCAACTCAGAATTGAGTGATTCTTTTGCATTGGAAAGCTTGAGTTAGTAGCATTCTTTGAAAAAGTTATCAGAAAATTGGCTCAAACTTTTCAAGAGGAAAATTGAGAGAGAGTTGTTGTATATCCTGCTTGGCAGTTGTTTTCATCATTATCTTCGCTGCCATTGTGATCTTCACTTATATCTTGCTGTCCAGAGCTACTTAGTATCCTTCATTGATGCAAGTTGTGCTACGCCGTGACCTCATTAGTATTCTAGGCTCGCGTCTCTAGTCCGGTCTAGCCTAGGACCAGCACAGATACCGTCGTTGAGCGTTTATTCAACATTGCATCTTTGAATTGATTATTGCTAAAAATTTGCTACCATATATAGCCAACCCAGCTCTACATATTTCTACACCGTGTATCGTCGTTCTCCCGGCAATCGCTATACACAATCTTGAGTTACTTGACACCGCTGGTTGTCTGTCACCACCGCTGCATGGTAAGAACTTGTAAGATATTGATATTTGCTTTCTCTGTGAGCACTTTACAACCACATCCTAGTAGTTCATAGGAACATTATTCTCGAATTTTGTTTCTTGTTTCTACTAATCATGACAGTTCGGAGATAGAAGTTCTTGGACGACGGACACATCTTCACCATCACGAGAGTTGGGACAACACACACAAGCATATGGTCAGGGTATGTCTTTACCATCATTTGAGGGTAGATTTAATCCTGCTATTTATCTAGCTTGGGAGCTTGAATTAGAAGAAGTTTTAGTCACCATGATTTTTCTGAACTTGAGAGAATACGAGCTACCACTAGAGCATTTACTGGTTTTGCTTACATTTGGTGGAGTGTACATTGTAAGAAAAACATTGATAACCAACCCACAACTTGGAAAGTTTTGAAAGCTGTAATGAGACAACAATTTTTCCTCCTTACTATCGTCGTGAATTGCTTCGCAAATTTGAACAATTAAAACAAGGCAGTAACACTGTTCATACTTACTACAAAGAGTTCAAATCTTATATGCATCATTGTGACATAGAAGAATCTGAGGATGATACAATGAATAGATTTTTGGTGGTTTGAACCATGATATCCGTGCAAGATTTCACTATATTCCTCGTTCCATTATTGGTATGTATGTTCGCTTGTACCTTTGAGAGGCAGCTACAGGAGGATGCATTGGGTGACTACAACAACTACTATTCAGTTCATGCTCACCATCGTCAGTTGGTTCCTCCACCGTTGCACCTACTAGAGCAGCCCCACCCAGATTGTGAGCGACATCATCTCAAGTGTATGGTGCATTATCAAGGCCCGTACCTACATCAGCTACGTCTTTGCGACAAGGTAACAATAAAGGTATTAATGATATAACTTCACATGAGAATGATGCATCCCTAGTTAACTTGAATGCATCATGTGTTGAGTTAACTGGTGATTTGAGCACATCACCTATTTTAGAGAATCTTGATACTATCATGAATCGTCATGTGATCAAACAACTGAAATACCAACAATTTTGAGTGCACCCATTGAATTAACTATTGATGCAAAAGAATCAATGTTTAATCATTTTGATATGACCTCTAATCTTGGTGATGATTCTGTGTCAAATAACTTATTGCATGTTTGCTTATTTAAGCATGTTGTAGCATGTAAACTTGATGCAAGTAAGGTTTATTCACCAATGTTGGGATGGTTTAATGATGAACATTGTCAATCTTTTGAAATGAATAAGAGCTTCACTTATATGTGCAAACTGAGTTGTAATATTTTCATGCCTTCTACTTCTTGTGATAATGTTTTGGCGTTAGATTTTATGAATGATGCAAGTTACTCATCTATTCATGTGTCATATGTGCAAAAATCAAGGGAAGTAAAAATGGATGACATATACATATATAGCATGTACACCTTGTCTCTTTTGTTAGCCATATTTCAGACTAAGCAACGCCGAGGACGGCTTTGTTTTCAAGAAGGGGAGGATGATGAGGACATGATTACCTTGGATACGACCAAAAATATTGCATACATGTATATTTGTGAGGTGATTTCTAATGCAAACCATGCAATAATTTATTTATGTCATCCAGGACAAAATACTTCACAAACTTTTGTGCCATGTCTAATTGCAGGTGTATGGGACATTTGTACAATCCACATATGAAGATAAGGAGAAAGAGATGTTTACCTGCTGTTCAAAAGTTCTCTCACGTCACTTTTGGCCCAAGAGAAGATAGAGTCCAAGTCTCTCACGTTCGGACTCAGATTCGGACTGCACAGACATACCTGACTCAAAACGTCTATAACTTTTTCATACGGACTCCAAATTGGTTGATTCTTTTTTGTTGGAAAATAGATTTCGTGCATTTTCCAACCCAATTGAATCACCTTAAAATCCGTCCGGAGCGTTGAGTTATAGACGAAACAATCTGACGCTGCAGCAGAATCCGAGTCAAACTACAAGTCCAAAGGTGTTCGTCACCTCCGCTTGGGCCCATTGGCCTTGTACGACCTAGGGTTAGTTTTAGGCTGCCTTGGGACGTCCTCCCACCTCCTTGGCCGCCACTCCTTGCTCCTATATAAGTAGATCCATCTAGTAGCTTTTTCCGGGATTTGTTTAGTTAAAGTTAGCCATTGCAACCATTGTACCGTTTGTGTCCAACGACCAGACTAAGACCGCTTACGGATCCCCACCATTATCAATACTTCATATATATTCGCAATATTCAGATTGCTTTATCATATTCTTGCTTGTTCTTCGATTGCTTGCAGGAATAGACCTTCGTGGTCGGGTTGATCGTGCTCGGCGTGGTCAATAACCTCTCGGAGTTGGTTTAGCGATTGCTAAGGCGCAACGTCGTGCACGTTTGTAGTCGGATCGTCAAAGTCGTCTCCACCAAATCGATAGTTATCACCTCATCGAAAGATCGGGACACCCTCGCCTCTATCAGACTCCCACAGAAACGATAGCCACCATCTCATCGAAACATCGGGACACCTTTGCCTCTATCATTAAGCCCTTGTGCCGTTCCCGTTATTCTTGTGCCTAAGCCCGATGGAAGTTTCCGTTTGTGTTTCGATTGTAGACCTATCAATGCTATTACCGTTCTATATAGGCATCCCATTCCTCGCTTAGATGACATGCTTGATGAACTTAGTGGAGCCAACTTTTTCTCAAAAATTGATCTTAAAAGTGGCTATTATCAAATCCGCATACAAGAGGGTGATGAATGGAAAACTGCTTTCAAAACCAAATTTGGTTTATATGTATGGTTAGTGATGCCTATGGGTCTTTCGGAAGCTCCCGGTACTTTTGTGCGTCTTATGCATCATGTGCTTCGTCCTTACATTGGAGTCTTTGTTGTGGTTTACTTTGACGATATTCTTGTGTTTATCAAAACCATGAAAGAGCACATCAATCATGTAAAATCTGTGTTGCAAACTCTTCGCAAGGAAAGTCTTTATGCAAACTTGAAAAAAATGCACTTTTGGAGTTGACAAAGTGGTTTTCTTGGGTTTTGTTGTTTCCTCAAAGGGTGTCCATGTTGACGAATCTAAAATTGAAGCAATTAAAACTTGGCCCCAACCCACAAATTTGCAACAAGTGCGAAGTTTTCTTGGTCTTGCGGGTTTCTATCATCGCTTTGTGAAAGATTTTAGCACAATTGCCGCTCCTTTGCATGCTTTGAGCAAGAAGAATACTCCCTTTGTTTGGGGAACTTTGCAATCAACCGCTTTTGATGAGCTCAAGTCTTTGCTTACTCATGCTCCGATTCTTGCTTTGCCCAATTTTGACAAAACTTTTGAGGTTCATTGTGATGCAAGTGGTACCGGAATTGGCGGAGTTTTGATGCAAGAAAAACGAGCCATTGCTTATTTTAGTGAAAAATTCTCCGGTGCTCAACTTAATTATCCCATCTATGATAAAGAATTATATGCTTTAGTGCGTGTGCTCCATGTTTGGGAACATTACCTTAGACCTCATGAGTTTGTCATTCATACCGATCATGAAACGCTTAAGTACCTCAAAGGTCAAACTAAATTGAACAAGCGTCATGCAAAAATGGAGTGAATTCATTGAATCTTTTCCTTATGTGATCAAGTACATTAAGGGTAAAGAAAATGTAGTTGCCGACGCGCTTTCACGCATATGCATGCTTGTCACCCAACTTGAGTTGAATGTTATTGGTTTTGAGCATATCAAAGACTTGTATGAGCATGATACATCTTTTGCTTCTCCTTATGCTAAGTGTTTGACGCATACGTCTTGGGAACAATATTACATCAAGGATGGTTACCTTATGAGAGCTAACAAACTTTGCATTCCCGAGTCTTCTCTTCGTTTGCTCCTTTTACAAGAGGCTCATGGAGGCGGACTCATGGGACACTTTGGACGCGACAAGACATTCGCCACGCTCTCCAACAACTACTTTTGGCCCAAGATGTTCCGCGACGTCTCACGCTTCACCAACCGATGCTATATATGTCGCAAAGCTAAGTCTAAAGCTCAATCTCATGGTCTTTACATGCCTCTTCCTATTCCATATCAACCATGGGAAGACATTAGAATGGATTTTGTACTTGGTTTGCCTAGGACTCAAAATGGCAAGGATTCCGTGTTTGTTGTTGTGGATAGATTTTCTAAGATGGCACATTTCATTCCTTGCAACAAGATAGACGATGCTTCACATGTTGCAAATCTCTTTTGTAGGGAAATCTTGCGACTCCATGGCGTACCAAAGACAATCATCTCCGATCGTGACGTCAAGTTCTTGAGTTACTTTTGGAAGACCCTATGTGCCAAGCTTGGAATCAAGCTCTTGTTCTCCTCGACATATCATCCTCAAACCGACGGCCAAACGGAGGTGACGAACCGCACACTATCCACTCTACTCCGTGTCTTGATCAAGAAGAACATCAAGGAGTGGGAAGCTTGTCTACCCATCGCCGAGTACGCCTACAATCGTGCAAGACATTCAACTACCGGCAAGTCCCCCTTCGAGGTCGTCTACGGTTTCAACCCATTGTCCCCATTGGACATTCTACCACTTCCTCTCCAAGAGCGCACCAACATGGATGCAAGCGAACGAGCAAGCTACATCAAGAAGATGCACGAAGATACAAGGCACACCATTGAGCGCCAAGTACAACGCCAAGCAAACAAGCTCAACGCCAACAAACAACCCATCGTCTTCAACATTGGTGATCTAGTGTGGCTACACCTTCGCAAGGACCGCTTCCCCAAAGAATGCAAGTCCAAGCTTCTCCCTCGAGCAGATGGACCTTTCAAGGTGCTAGCACGCTACAACGACAACGCTTACAAGACCGACATACCTCGAGACAAGTACAACGTGAGCGACATCTTCAACGTCAAGGACCTTGCACCTTTCCATGGAGATGAAGCTTTTGATCCGAGGTCGGATCTCTCACAAGGGGGGAGATGATGCGGAGCATCCCACGATCATCCCCATGGACCTACAACCGTCTCATCAAGAGCCAAGAGGACCCATGACACGAGCTAGAGCTAGAGCTCTCGAGAACGAGGTGACCTCTTTCCTTATTGATATCAAATATGATCCACTCGAGACATGGCTACTACCTAAGTCCGATATGCTATGCATGATTAGGTGTCAAGGGGAACCTCCCGAGGATGCACGTGAAGATGGACAAGCCGCCAAGTACAAGGAGGAAGAACCACGACGAGAGGAACCGGAGGAGTCTGCCCAGCCCGGACATCCGGCCCCATGCCCCGGACATCCGGCTCTTCCGACACCCCAGATATCCGGCCCGCCCGGAAATCCGGCCCTCCATCACCGAATGCACTGAATGACCCAGACCAGCCGGACATCCGGCCTCCCGCCGGACATCCGGCCCGTCCAAGCCGGATATCCGGCCGCTCGCCCGAAATCCGGCTCCCACCACCAGTTCTGCAGAATCAGCCGCCCTAGCCGGACATCGGTGAGAGCTCAACATCCGGCGCCTCGAAAGCCGGACATCCGCCCGACGCCCGGACGTCCGGCCTCCCCTACTGCGTCAAAGTGCCTTACGGATTCGTCCCTTGTACCCCTTCGCCCGAGACTATATATACTTGAGCCCTCCTCTTTCTAGGGTTAGCTTTGGATTAGCTCATGTTTAGGTGAGAGAGCCTTTGCTCATCCACTTGGCTACTTCTCCTCGGAGATCAGGACCTCTACGGAGAAGATCCCCAAGCGGATTCAAGACCCCCTTCTAGGGTGGACCCATCAAGACCTCCTCTCGGAGAAGAACGGCTACTCGTGTATCCTTACCTTTGTTGATATCGAATCTTGTGCCACTCTATGTGTTTGATAATCTAGCACTTGTGTGATTGGTTTCTTGTCGGTTGAGTGACTTCTCTCTCGTTTTCCCCGTGTTTTCCCTCTTGTTCTTCCGCGTGTTCATCGTGATTCACCGTAGGATCCGCTCCAACGTGAAAGATCGCCCACGTAGGGTTCCGCCCTACATCACTCCCTCTCTTTTATTCTTTTCTCTCAGATTTGGCTTGTGGCGCTCACTCACCGATTTGTGGATCTCTCTCTCACTCTTTTTCTCTCCCTCTTTCTAACTCACTATTTTTACTTCAGAAACTTTCTGCAAGTGCTCAGCCATGATTTGTTGGGGTGTCATGGGTCTAAGCACCAAGTCTTTTCCTCTCCACTTGATGGTGTATTGATTGGTTCTGCCACAATGTTGAGCTGAATGATCATATTGCCACGGTCTGCCCAACAGCAAGTGACACACCTTCATTGGCACCACATCACACTCAACGGTGTCATTATAATCTGTAATCTTGAATTGCACCTGTACCATGTGTGTGATCTTAATCTCTCCACATTCACTCAATCATTGTATATGATATGGATGAGGGTGTTGTAGCAGCTTCAGCCCAAGCTTATCACACATTTCTTTTCTTGCAAGATTGTGACAACTCCCACCATCAACAATTACCTTGCATACCTTGTCTTGCACTTTGGCTCTTGTTTGAAACAGATTGTGTCGTTGTCCATTCTCAGCTTCTTTGATCTGCACACTCAAAACTTTAGTGACAACAAGAGAGGCACCTTGCTCATAATCACAATAGGTTTGCTCATCACCATGTGAACCATCACCATCTTTAGTTTCTTCTTCAGGTTCACTACAAGACTCATATTCTCCATTCTCGGTGATCAACATGGTACGCTTGTTGGGACAATCCTTCTTCATGTGGCCACGTCCCTTACATGTAAAGCACTCTATCTCACTAGTTTTCCCCGTGGAGCCAATGGAGGATGAACTAGGAGCTGCAAATTTGCTCTTCTCCTTCGAATTTGATGCATCATTTCTGCTCGTGGTTGCACGTGCATGGGGCTGATTTCCACCACCAGAACTAGTCATAATACCTCGACCAACGTTGAATTGAGGTATAAACTTACTCCCACTTGATGTAGCTCGAGCTGTGAAGAACGTAGTTCTGTTTTGCTTCGAGTCTTCTTGCAATTGACGTTCAGCCTTAGAAGCAAGATGTACCAGCTCTACTACATTACGATATGGCTGCAAATCAACCACTCGTTTAACATTAGGATTCAGCCCATAGAGGAACCTTGCCATGGACTGCTCCTCATCTTCATGTATGTTGGCTCTTACCATTGCCTTCTCCATCTCCTTATGATACTCCTCAACTGATAACTTTCCTTGCCTCAAATTCTGGAGCTTATCAAAGATGTCACGTCTATAATGCCTTGGGACAAATCTTTCCCTCATCTCTCTTATCATTTCTTTCCATGTAGCAACAACAGGCTCTCCTTCTTCTTCTCGCTGAATCTGAACTTGCTCCCACCAAATTAGAGCATAGTCTTCAAACTCAAGTGAGGCCATTGCTAATTTCTTCTCTTCAGAGTAGTTGTGCATGCGGAAAATCTTGTCAACCTTCAATTCCCATGTGAGATAACTTTCTGGATCAGATCCACCATCAAACTTGGGCATGGTAAATTTCAGCTTTCCAAACCTCTCCTCCTGCCGTCCACGACCATAGTTTCTACGATGATGAAATCTGTCATTCTGGTGCATGCCTTCTTCATCTTCATCAAACTCATCTCCACTACCTTCATGGTGCAGATTTGCTCTTCGGTGGCCTCCTCTAAGACCACGACCCGCAGCAGCTTCATGATGACCACGTCCATTACCATGATCATTTCCACGTCCGGGACCGGGAGGCCACATGGCATGGGGAGCAGGAGCACGGTTTCTTCTAGCTTGTGCATTGGAGGCAGCACCTTCCCCATCAGTTATATTTTGTTCTTCACCATGGACACTTGCATCTTCTCGGTTCTGACGAAGCTCTCGCACAATATCAGCAACAATACCAGTCCTCATGGCTGCCATGTTCTGAGTGAGTTGCTCATCAACATTACCCATAAGTTGCTGCAAATATCTCGACAACTTGTCTTGCTTCTCTTCAATTGGGTCAAGGTTGTTTCTGAACTCTCGGCGTAGATGATAACGTAATGCGTTGAAGTGAAACCGTGTGACGGGCTGATTGAGATGCCCATTTCCTTCAACATCATACTCGTTTTCTTCACCTGCCATGGTTAGTTCTCCAAAGGCCCTATAGTACTAGAAGCATATATGTAGATAACAACTCAAGCTCACCCTCACTTACCAACCGAAGTTCATGTAACTTGCAAGTGAGAGCAGAATCATGCTCAACCGTGGTGTTGGTGGTTGGTATACAAAGAGTGATAATCAAGCGAATACAAGTCTAGGGTTGCACATGCGGGGCTGTTTGGTGGAGTTTGGGTGGGGTATATATGTAGCAAAAGATGCACTAATCTGCAATCTAGATATTGTTGAACCAAGTAATCATCCACACAAGATTCTAATGCATTTAGTTGCTGAATGAGATATACGTGAGGTACATGCAACTCTCGCCAAGGAATCAGATTTGCTGCAAGCAAGGATTGAAGACTTTGCACACTTGACACGTTTCAGCTCACAACACAAACAGGGATTTCTCAAGATATAAGTGATGAACAGTCCCAAGTTTTCTCTCTTTTGCTTCTTGCACACACTTTCTTTCTTTGGGCAGATCTCTTTTTTTTGCCTCTTTTTTTTGCTCTTTTTTTTGACAAACTTTCAACAAGGGACTTGGATCTGAACACACACTTTGGGGGAATCATGAAAATCACAATAGATGAAGTCAACCAACAAGAACATGCAGCTGAAACTTTGGCAGCAAACACACACGAACTGATCTGATTTTACTAGGTGGAAAAGGCGATGGGAATCTGATCCAACAAGGATGAATGGAGAGCACACAGTGTGGGCTTTTCAAAATGCACAAAAACACTCAAAAGGGACTCCGGATGACAAAGATATGCATGATTTGGTGGAGGATGCAGATGTGAAATCTGTGCACGAAAATGAACACAAACACACAAGATTGGATGGGGGGAAACTCAGCAACTAAAAACAAAGATCTAGTGGACAAGAACTTGATAAAACTCACCAAATAACAGATTAAAGGCTGCAAAGGGCTAGGTAAAGGGATTTCTTTGTGGGGCTGCTTTCTGGACTTTTAGGATGAACAAGAACACGAACTAAACTAGGGATACAAGATCCTACCGTGTCAACCGAAGCTCTGATGCCAAGATGATACGGGGTTGCCCAATATTCACGGAGGATCTGCTCTATGTTGCGAATCAACGCCACTTGAAGGGTACGAAGGAAAACCCTCGATCCCAACCAACAACGCTGTCGGGTAAAGGATAACTAGTGCAAGCTGACGATCCCGAAGCTACCTATTGCAAATGCAACAACAAGCGACAAGTATTCGCCCAACCACACTCTTAGTTCCAATCCACGCAACCACGCACGAAGTTGGAAGCATGAACTGGTCGCCGCCTCAACGGATGCTGTTGTTTACCCTCTCGCAAGGCAAGATTACAAGAGCTAAGGAGGAAGTGAACTCTCAAACAATATTCTGGTTGCACTTAGCTAACCTATGCTGAAATCAAATTGCCAAAGAGTTGTGGCTGAAGTGGGGGAGGGGTATTTATACTAGGAACAACCCTCCTAGTTTAGGTGTGAAACAAGGCCGAAAGAGGGGCTCAAATTCGTGCTAACCAGCTGGTCAAGGGAGCAAACTCATGGAGCCTCGCGCAACAATTAATGCCATGGACAGCTTGCATTGGAACTCTCATATCCTTTGACTCAGGACTCCAAATGATGCACCGTTTGATTTTCCTGAAAGTAAACTTCATATGCTCTCCATTTTGTACTCCCACACATGCTGGATGCTCATATATTTGTGTTGCATGATTCAGCAAGTTCTGGGACGAATTCTGGAACTGCACATGCAACAATAGAGTGTTGAGATGGCTTGTTGTTCTTCCTTGCGGTGTAACTGGTTGTCCTTGTCATCAAAACAAGGCTTTCATCAGAGTTGAAACTTGTTCTCTTTAAACTTGTTGAATGGGCTCCAAAACTTGGTTCTTCATGTGCTGAATGTTGTTGGTTGTCCTCGACATTGTACCTAAGTAAAATCAGCACACGAGATTTAGGCAGTATAAAGTTCTCATGGTCATTTGAATTATGATAAGCTAGGAGCGCGTTCATCCCTTGTGCTTTTTGTTTGGCACGGCTCCTTGTCATGGGACCCAAATAGATCTTTGTAGAAGCTTCACTTGATGGCTGAGATTTATCATCAGGAGAAGATGATAAACGAGGTGAACCTGGGATGTCCTCATCAACTTTGGCTCTTATTACACAAGAATAACACGGTGGAGATGATTCTGATCATGAGACGCAATACATGGCTTTTGAAGATGCTGACAGGTATGAATGTTTAGTTGCTCAACGTGTTTTGAGTGTGCAGGTTACACAAGCTGAGCAAAATCAGAGGCATAATTTGTTCCATACAAAGGGAGTTGTGAAGGAAAGTTCTATTCACGTCATCATAGATGGAGGGAGCTGCAACAACTTGGCTAGCATGGCGATGGTGGAGAAGCTATCTCTCACCACAAGACCACATCCACATCCATACTACATCCAATGGTTCAACAACAGCGGCAAGGTTAAGGTAACACGTCTTGTTGGGTGCATTTAGTATCTCTACATATGCTGATTATGTTGATTGTGATGTGGTACCTATGCAAGCATGTTCCTTATTACTTGGTAGACCATGGCAATTTGATAAAAATTCCGTACACCATGGTAGAAACAATCTGTATACTCTTGTTCATAAGGATACAAATATTACTTTGCTTCCTATGACTCCTGATTCCATTTTGAAAGATGATATTCATAGATCTAATAGAGCAAAAAAGAAGAAAAATAAGAGTGAAAATCAGATTGTGGAAAAAGAATTTGAGCAACAAATGAAGCCTAATGATAAACCATCTGGTGTTGCTTCTGAAATTAAATTGAAAAGTGCATGTTTACTTGCCACCAAATCTGATATTGATGAGCTAGATTTTAGCAAATCTGTTTGCTATGCTTTTGTGTGCAAAGAGGCATTATTTTCATTAGAGGGCGTGCCTTCCTCTTTGCCCCTCTTGTCACTAACATTTTGCGGGAGTTATTTGGAGTCTTCCACGGGGCGTGCCACAGGATTACCACCTATTCGAGGATTGAGCATCAAATTGACTTAATTCCCGGTGCATCGCTTCCCAAGCTGTGCACCATACCGTACCAATCGGAGGAGGCGAAGGAGATTATCGTCAATCAAGGAGCTGCTCGACAAAGGTTATATACGCGAATCTCTTAGTCCTTGTGATGTTCTTATTATACTAGTTCCTAAAAAGGATGGTACGTTGCGTATGTGTGTTGATTGTAGAGGCATTAATAATATTACTATTCATTATCGTCATCCTATTCCTAGGCTAGATGATATGCTTGATGAATTGAGTGGCTCTACAATAATCTCCAAAGTTGATTTGCATAGTGGATACCATCAAATTCGTATGAAATTGCGAGAGAACGGAAAACAACATTTTAAAACTAAGTTTGGTTTATATGAGTGGTTAGTCATGCCTTTTGGGTTAACTAATGCGCCTAGTACTTTATGAGACTAATGAACGAAGTTTTACGTGCTTTCATTGGACGATTTGTGGTAGTCTATTTTGATGATATACTGATTTATAGCAAATCTTTGGAAGAACATTTGGAACCTTCGTGCTGTTTTTATTGCTCTACGTGATGCACGTTTGTTTGGTAACCTTGGGAGGTGCACCTTTGCACCGACCGAGTATCTTTTCTTGGCTATGTTGTTACTCCACCAGGGAATTGAAGTTGATAGAGCCAAGATTGAAGCTATTGAGAGTTTGCATGAGCCCAAAACGGTCACACAAGTGAGGAGTTTCCTTGGCCTCGCTAGTTTCTATAGGCGTTTTGTGAGAGATTTCAGCACCATTGCTGCACCTCTCAACGAGCTTACAAAGAAGGATGTGCGTTTTGTTTGGGGTACCGCACAGGAAGAAGCCTTCACGCTATTGAAAGATAAGTTGACACATGCTCCTTTACTCCAACTTCATGATTTTAATAAGACTTTTGAGCTTGAATGGGGTGCTAGTGGAATTGGATTAGGAGGTGTGTTATTACAAGATGGCAAACCTGTTGTATACTTTTCTGAAAAATTGAGTGGGCCTAGTCTGAACTATTCTACTTATGATAAAGAATTATATGCTCTTGTTCGGACTTTAGAGACATGGCAACATTATTTATGGCCCAAAGAATTTGTTATACATTCTGATCATGAACCTTTGAAACATATTAAAAGTCAAGCTAAACTAAATCGTAGACATGCTAAATGGGTGGAATTCATTGAGACTTTCCCTTATGTCATTAAACACGAGAAGGGTAAAGAAAATGTTATTGCTGATGCTTTGTCTCGTCGCTATACTATGCTTTCACAACTTGACTTCAAAATATTTGGTTTGGAGACCATCAAAGATCAATATGTGCATGATGCTGATTTTAAAGATGTAACACAGAATTGTAAAGAAGGAAGAACATGGAACAAGTTCGTTATTAATGATGGCTTTGTGTTCCGTGCTAACAAGCTATGCATTCCTGCTAGCTCTGTTCGTCTTTTGTTGTTGCGGGGAGGCGCATGGAGGAGGATTAATGGGACACTTTGGCGTGAAGAAGACGGAGGACGTACTTGCTACACATTTCTTTTGGCCAAAGATGAGACGGGATGTTGAGCGTTTTGTTGCTCGCTGCACTACATGTCAAAAAGCTAAGTCACGACTCAATCCTAATGGTTTATATATGCCTTTGCCTATACCTAGTGTTACTTGGGAGGATATATCTATGGACTTTGTTTTAGGTTTACCTCGAACAAAGAAGGGGAGGGATAGCATATTTGTTGTCGTGGATAGATTTTCGAAAATGGCACACTTTATACCATGTCATAAAAGCGATGAGGCTGTTAATGTTGCTGATTTGTTCTTTCGGGAAATTATTCGCTTGCATGGTGTGCCAAATACTATTGTTTCAGATCGTGATACTAAATTCCTTAGCCACTTTTGGAGATGTTTATGGGCTAAGTTGGGGACTAAAGCTGCTTTTTAGTACTACTTGTCACCCCCTAAGCGATGGACAAACTGAAGTAGTCAATAGAATATTGTCTACTATGCTTAGAGCTGTTTTGAAGAATAATAAGAAAATGTGGGAAGAATGCTTGCCTCATATTGAATTTGCTTATAATCGTTCATTGCATTCTACTACTAAGATGTGCCCTTTTGAAATTGTGTATGGTTTCCTACCTCGTGCACCTATTGATTTGTTGCCTCTTCCATCTTGGAGAAGGTTAATTTTGATGCTAAAGAAGCGTGCGAATTGATTTTAAAATGCATGATTTAACTAAGGAAAACATTGACCGTATGAATGCTAAATATAAACTTCTTTGGAGATAAGGGTAGAAAACATGTTGTGTTTGCACTGGAGATCTTGTTTGGTTACATTTGCGTGAGATAGATTTCCTAATTTGCATAAATCAAAGCTAATGCCACGTCTTGATGGTCCTTTTAAGGTGTTAAAGAAAATAAATGATAATGCATATAAACTTGAGCTGCCTGCAGATTTTGGGGTTAGTCCCATTTTTAACATTGCAGATTTGAAGCCTTATTTGGGTGAGGAAGATGAGCTTCCGTGGAGGACGACTTCATTTCAAGAAGGGGAGGATGATGAGGACATCAATACCATTGTTACACCCACAGCCCCTGCTGCTATACATACTGGACTAATTACTAGAGCTCGCGCTCGCCAATTAAATTATCATGTACTTCCGTTTCTTGGTAATGATTCTAATGTTCATGAGAATATGATGTTGCCTAAATTGGATATTTGTTTTGCTTACAAATGAAGGGCCTCTCATGGATAAGAGGGATGAACACTTGGAGTAAGACCAAGCATGGAGATGATGGCATGCGAGGGAACAAACGGAGTTACAAGTGATGATTTCAGGACTTTGAGGCCCCATAATGAGTGCATGAAGCCTTGGACGAAATATACAAGATGCCACTTCATAATATTTGTCCATAGGCTATTCTAGGTGCTGCGTCACCTTATTATTGGGACAGGCTCATGTAATTTCGGAATACTTAAGTATAGGCTATTTTTAGAGTCCGTATGTGTGGGGAAACAAGAGTTAGGGTTGGTTTGGATCCCTCCCTCAAGGGCCATGAAATTCCCTCGTCTGATAGAGGCAAAGGTGTCCCGATGTTTCGATAAGATGGTGGCTATCGTTTACGTGGGAGTCGACCTTGGCGATCCGACTACTGAACGTCTTGGGACGTCGCGCCTTAGCAATCGCTAAACCAACTTCCGAGGGTTATTGACCACACCGAACACGATCAACGACCACGAGGGCCTGTTTCCTGCGAGCAAGCGAAGAACAAGCAAGAAACTGAGATTGCAATCTGGATATTGCGAATATAAGATGAAAGCTTTATTGATCAAGGTGGGGTTACTGTGGCGCCTTTATGCAGTCGTTGAACACAAGCGAAATGCAGCGAAGTTGCAGCTATGGCGAACTTTTAATCTAAACAAAACCCAAGGTCTAAGCGGTGCCCTAAGGGCTGTATATATGGAGGAAGAGGGGGAATTTCGTGGCCCTTGGTGGAGGGTCGAAATCAACCCTATCTCTTGTTCCCCACACATACGGACTCTAAAATAGCCTATACTTGTGTATTTCGAAATTACAAGGGCCTGGCCCACTAATAAGGTGACGCAGCACCTAGAATAGCCTCGGGACGACATTTATGAAGTAGCATCTTGTATATTTCGTCCAAGGCTTCATGCACCCATTATGGTGGCTTCAAAGTCCTGTAATCATCACTTGTAACTCCGTTCTTGTTCCCCTTGCATGGCATTATCTCCATGCTTGTTCTTGCTCAATGTCCATCCTTCTCCAAGCTAGGGCCTTCATTTGCAAGCAAAACAAATGTATCCAATTTAGGCAGCATCATATTCTCATGAACATTAGAATCATTACCAAGAAGCGAAAGTACACGATAATTTAATTGGCATCATGAGCTCTAGTAATTGGTCCGAGTATATGTAGCAGTAGGGGCTGTGGGTGTAACAATGGTATTGATGTCCTCATCATCCTCCCTTCTTGAAATGAAGTCGTCCTCGACGGAGCTCATATTCCTCACCCAAATAAGGCTTCAAATCTGCAATGTTAAAAGTGGGACTAACCCCAAAATCTACAGGCAGCTCAAGTTTATATGCATTATCATTTTTTCTCTAACACCTTAAATGGACCATCACGCACGTGGCATTTGCTTTGATTTGCGCAAATTAGGAAACCTATCCTTACATAAATGTAACCAAACAAGATCTCCGGTGCAAAGACAACATGTTTTCTACCCTTATCTCCAACACGTTTATATTTAGCATTCATCGCTCAATGTTTTCCTTAGTTATCTCATGCATTTTAAAATCAATTCAGCACGTTCTTTAGCATCAAAATTAACCTTCTCGAAGATGGAAGAGGCAACAAATCAATAGGTGCACGAGGTAGGAAGCCATACACAATTTCAAAAGGCACATCTTAGTAGTAGAATGCAATGAGCGATTATAAGCAAATTCAATATGAGGCAAGCATTCTTCCCACATTTTCTTATTATTCTTCAAAACAGCCCTAAGCATAGTAGACAATGTTCTATTGACTACTTCAGTTTGTCCATCGGTTTGGGGTGACAAGTAGTACTAAAAAGCAGTTTAGTCCCCAACTTAGCCCATAAACATCTCCAAAAGTGGCTAAGAAATTTAGTATCAAGATGTGAAACAATAGTATTTGGCACACCATGCAAGCGAATAATTTTACGAAAGAACAAACCAGCAACATTAACAGCATCATCGCTTTTATGACATGGTATAAAGTGTGCCATTTTCGAGAATCTATCCACGACAACAAATATGCTATCCTCCCTTCTTTGTTAGAGGTAAACCTAAAACAAAGTCCATAGATATATCCTCCCAAGGAACACTAGGCACAAGCAAAGGCATATATAAACCATGAGGATTGAGTCGTGACTTAGCTTTTTGACATGTAGTGCAGCGAGCAACAAAGCGCTCAACATCTCGTCTCATCTTTGGCCAAAAGAAATGTGTAGCAAGTATATCCTCCGTCTTCTTCACGCCAAAGTGTCCCATTAATCCTCCTCCATCGCCTCCTGCAACAACAAAAGGCGAACAGAGCTAGCAGAAATGCATAGCTTGTTAGCACGGAACACAAAACCATCATTAATAACTAACTTGTTCCATGTTCTTCCTTCTTTACAATTCTGCATTACATCTTTAAAATCAGCATCATGCACATATTGATCTTTGATGGTCTCAAACCAAATATTTTGAAGTCAAGTTGTGAAAGCATAGTATAGTGACGAGACAAAGCATCAAGCAATAACATTTTCTTTACCCTTCTTGTGTTTAATGACATAAGGAAAGTCTCAATGAATTCAACCCATTTAGCATGTCTACGATTCAGTTTAGCTTGACTTTTAATATGTTTCAAAGATTGATGATCAGAATGTATAACAAATTCTTTGGGCCATAAATAATGTTGCCATGTCTCTAAAGTCGAACAAGAGCATATAATTCTTTGTCATAAGTAGAATAGTTCAGACTAGGCCCACTCAATTTTTCAGAAAAGTATGCAACAGGTTTGCCATCTTGTAATAACACACCTCTAATCCAATTCCACTAGCATCACATTTAAGCTCAAAAGTCTTATTAAAGTCGGGAAGTTGGAGTAAAGGTGCATGTGTCAACTTATCTTTCAATACCGTGAAGGCTTCTTCACATGCGGTACCCCAAACAAAAGGCACATCCTTCTTTGTAAGCTCATTGAGAGGTGCAGCAATGGTGCTAAAGTCTCTCACAAAGCGCCTATAGAAACCAGCGAGTCCAAGAAAACTCCTCACTTGTGTGATCGTTTTGGGCTGCGGCCAACTCTCAATAGCTTCAATCTTGGCTTTATCAACTTCAATTCCTGTGGAGTAACAACATAGCCAAGAAAAGATACTCGGTCGGTGCAAAGGTGCACTTCCCAAGGTTACCAAACAAGCGTGCATCACGAGAGCATTAAAAACAACACGTAAATGTTCCAAATGTTCTTCAAAGATTTGCTATAAATCAGTATATCATCAAAATAGACTACCACAAATCGTCCAATGAAAGCACGTAAAACCGTTCATTAGTCTCATGAAAGTACTAGGTGCATTAGTTAACCCAAAAGGCATGACTAACCACTCATATAAACCAAACTTAGTTTTAAATGCTGTTTTCCATTCATCTCCCAATTTCATACGAATTTGATGGTATCCACTACACAAATCAACTTTGGAGAATATTGTAGAGCCACTCAATTCATCAAGCATATCATCTAGCCTAGGAATAGGATGGCGATAACGAATAGTAATATTATTAATGCCTCTACAATCAACACACATCTGTGACGTACCATCCTTTTAGGCACTAGTATAATAGGAACAGCACAAGGACTAAGAGATTCGCGTATATAACCTTTGTCGAGCAGCTCACATGCTTGACGCATAATCTCCTTCGTCTCCTCTGGATTGATGCGGTATGGTGCGCGGTTGGGTAGCGATGCAGGGAATTAAGTCAATTTGATGCTCAATCCCTCGAATAGGTGGTAATCCGGTGCACGTCTTGTGGGAAGGCGTCAGAGAACTCCTGCAAAATGTTAGTGACAGAGGGGCAAAGAAAGGAAAGGCGTCCTCGAATGAAAATAATGCCTCTTTGCACACAAAAGCATAGCAAACAGATTTGCTAGAATCTAACTCATCAATATCAGATTTGGTGGCAAATAAACATGCACTTTTCAATTTAATTTGAAGCAACATTAGATGGTTTATTATTAGGCTTCATTTGTTGCTCAAATTCTTTTGCCACAATCTGATTTTCACTCTTATTTTCTCTGTTTTGCTTTATTAGCTCTATTAATATCATCTTTCAAAATGGAATCAGAGTCATAGGAAGCAAAGTAATATTTTTATCCTTGTGAACAAGAGTATCTTGATTGTTTCTACCATGGTGTCAGAATTTTTATCAAATTGCCATGGTCTACCAAGTAATAAGGAACATGCTTGCATAGTTACCACATCACAATCAACATAATCAGCATATGTAGGGATACTAAAATACACACGAGCGATCGTGTTACCTTAACCTTGCCGCTGTTGTTGAACCATTGGATGTAGTAAGGATGTGGATGTGGTCTTGTGGTGAGAGAAAGCTTCTCCACCATATCCATGCTAGCCAAGTTGTTGCAACTCCCTCCATCTATGATGGCCTTGAATAGAGCGTTCCTTCACAACTCCTTTGTATGGAACAAGTTATGCCTCGATTTTGCTCACTTGTGTAACCTGCACACTCAAAACACGTTGATAGAGGCAAAGGTGTCCCGATGTTTCGATGAGATGGTGGCTATCGTTTACGTAGGAAGTCGACCTTGGCGATCCGACTCTACGAGCGTGCGAGCGTCGTCGCCTTAGCAATCGCTAAACCAACTTCCGAGGGTTATTGACCCACGCGGAACACGATCAACGACCACGAGGGCTGTTTCCTGCGAGCAAGCGAAGAACAAGCAAGAAACTAAGATTGCAATCTGGATATTGCGAATATAAGATGAAAGCTTTATTGATCAAGGTGGGGTTCTGTGGCGCCTTTATGCAGTCGTTGAACACAAGCGAAATGCTGCGAAGTTGCAGCTATGGCGAACTTTTAATCTAAACAAAACCCAAGGTCTAAGCGGTGCCCTAAGGGCTGTATATATGGAGGAAGAGGGGGAATTTCGTGGCCCTTGGTGGAGGGTCGAAATCAACCCTAACTCTTGTTTCCCCACATCTGGACTCTAAAACAGCCTATACTTAAGTATTTCGAAATTACATGGGCCTGGCCCACTAATAAGGTGATGCAGCACCTAGAATAGCCTCGGGACGACATTTATGAAGTAGCATCTTGTATATTTCGTCCAAGGCTTCATGCATCCATTATGGTGGCTTCAAAGTCCTGAAATCATCACTTGTAACTCCGTTCTTGTTCCCCTTAGCATGGCATTATCTCCATGCTTGTTCTTGCTCAATGTCCATCCTTCTCCAAGCTAGGGCCTTCATTTGTAAGCAAAACAAATGTATCCAATTTAAGCGACATCATATTCTCATGAACATTAGAATCATTACCAAGAAAGCGAAAGTACGATAATTTAATTGGCGTCTTGTGAGCTCTAGTAATTGGTCCGGTATATGTAGCAGTGAGGGCTGTGGGTGTAACAATGGTATTGATGTCCTCATCATCCTCCCTTCTTGAAATGAAGTAGTCCTCGACGGAGCTCATATTCCTCACCCAAATAAGGCTTCAAATCTGCAATGTTAAAAGTGGGACTAACCCCAAAATCTGCAGGCAGCTCAAGTTTATATGCATTATCATTTATTTTCTCTAACACCTTAAATGAACCATCAGCCACGTGGCATTAGCTTTGATTTGCGCAAATTAGGAAACCTATCCTTACATAAATGTAACCAAACAAGATCTCCGGTGCAAAGACAACATGTTTTCTACCCTTATCTCCGACAAGTTTATATTTAGCATTCATCGCTCAATGTTTTCCTTAGTTATCTCATGCATTTTAAAATCAATTCAACACGTTCTTTAGCATCAAAATTAACCTTCTCCGAAGATGGAAGAGGCAACAAATCAATAGGTGCACGGTAGGAAGCCATACACAATTTCAAAGGGCACATCTTAGTTGTAGAATGCAATGAGCGATTATAAGCAAATTCAATATGAGGCAAGCATTCTTCCCACATTTTTTATTATTCTTCAAAACAGCCCTAAGCATAGTAGACAATGTTCTATTGACTACTTCAGTTTATCCATCGGTTTGGGGTGACAAGTAGTACTAAAAGCAGTTTAGTCCCCAACAGCCCATAAACATCTCCAAAAGTGGCTAAGAAATTTAGTATCACGATCTGAAACAATAGTATTTGGCACACCATGCAAGCGAATAATTTCACGAAAGAACAAATCAGCAACATTAACGACATCATCGCTTTTATGACATGGTATAAAGTGTGCCATTTTGAGAATCTATCCACGACAACAAATATGCTATCCCTCCCTTCTTTGTTCGAGGTAAACCTAAAACAAAGTCCATAGATATATCCTCCCAAGGAACACTAAGCACGAGCAAAGGCATATATAAACCATGAGGATTGAGTCGTGACTTAGCTTTTTGACATGTAGTGCAGTGAGCAACAAAGCGCTCAACATCCGTCTCATCTTTGGCCAAAAGAAATGTGTAGCAAGTATATCCTCCGTCTTCTTGGCCAAAGTGTCCCATTAATCCTCCTCCATCGCCTCCTGCAACAACAAAAGGCGAAACAGAGCTAGCGAGGAATGCATAGCTTGTTAGTACGGAACACAAAACCATCATTAATAACGAACTTGTTCCATGTTCTTCCTTCTTTACAATTCTGCATTACATCTTTAAAATCAGCATCATGCACATATTGATCTTTGATGGTCTCCAAACCAAATATTTTGAAGTCAAGTTGTGAAAGCATAGTATAGCGACGAGACAAAGCATCGGCAATAACATTTTCTTTACCCTTCTTGTGTTTAATGACATAAGGGAAAGTCTCAATGAATTCAACCCATTTAGCATGTCTACGATTCAGTTTAGCTTGACTTTTAATATGTTTCAAAGATTCATGATCAGAATGTATAACAAATTCTTTGGGCCATAAATAATGTTGCCATGTCTCTAAAGTCCGAACAAGAGCATATAATTCTTTGTCATAAGTAGAATAGTTCAGACTAGGCCCACTCAATTTTTGAGAAAAGTATGCAACAGGTTTGCCATCTTGTAATAACACACCTCTAATCCAATTCCACTAGCATCACATTCAAGCTCAAAAGTCTTATTAAAGTCGGGAAGTTGGAGTAAAGGGCATGTGTCAACTTATCTTTCAATACCGTGAAGGCTTCTTCACATGCGGTACCCCAAACAAAAGGCACATCCTTCTTTGTAAGCTCATTGAGAGGTGCAACAATGGTGCTAAAGTCTCTCACAAAGCGCCTATAGAAACCAGCGAGTCCAAGAAAACTCCTCACTTGTGTGACCGTTTTGGGCTGCGGCCAACTCTCAATAGCTTCAATCTTGGCTTTATCAACTTCAATTCCTGTGGAGTAACAACATAGCCAAGAAAAGATACTCGGTCGATTGCAAAGGTGCACTTCCCAAGGTTACCAAACAAGCGTGCATCACGTAGAGCATTAAAAACAACACGTAAATGTTCCAAATGTTCTTCCAAAGATTTGCTATAAATCAGTATATCATCAAAGTAAACTACCACAAATCGTCCAATGAAAGCACGTAAAACTTAGTTCATTAATCTCATGAAAGTACTAGGTGCATTAGTTAACCCAAAAGGCATGACTAACCACTCATATAATCCAAACTTAGTTTTAAATGCTGTTTTCCATTCATCTCCCAATTTCATACGAATTTGATGGTATCCACTCATAAATCAACTTTGGAGAATATTGTAGAACCACTCAATTCATCAAGCATATCATCTAGCCTAGGAATAGGATGGCGATAACGAATAGTAATATTATTAATGCCTCTACAATCAACACACATACTGTGACGTACCATCCTTTTTAGGCACTAGTATAATAGGAACAGCACAAGGACTAAGAGATTCGCGTATATAACCTTTGTCGAGCAGCTCACTGTGCTTGGCGCATAATCTCCTTCGTCTCCTCTGGATTGAGTGCGGTATGGTGCGGCGGTTGGGTAGCGATGCACGGGAATTAAGTCAATTTGATGCTCAATCCCTCGAATAGGTGGTAATCCGGTGCTTGCGTCTTGTGGGAAGGCGTCGTGAACTCTGCAAAATGTTAGTGACAGCGGGGGGCAAAAAGAGGAAAACACGTCCTCGAATGAAAATAATGCCTCTTTGCACACAAAAGCATAGCAAACAGATTTGCTAGAATCTAGCTCATCAATATCAGATTTGGTGGCAAATAAACATGCACTTTTCGGTTTAATTTTAGAAGCAACATTAGATGGTTTATTATTAGGCTTCATTTGTTGCTCAAATTCTTTTGCCACAATCTGATTTTCACTCTTATTTTTCTCCTGTTTTGCTTTATTAGCTCTATTAATATCATCTTTCAAAATGGAATCGAGGAGTCATAGGAAGCAAAGTAATATTTTATCCTTGTGAACAAGAGTATCTTGATTGTTTCTACCATGGTGTCTGAAATTTTATCAAATTGTGATAGAGGCAAAGGTGTCCCGATGTTTCGATGAGATGGTGGCTATCGTTTACGTAGGAGTCGACCTTGGCGATCCGACTACGATCGTGCGAGGCGTCGCGCCTTAGCAATCGCTAAACCAACTTCGAGGGTTATTGACCACTTGGGAACACGATCAACGACCACGAGGGCTGTTTCCTGCGAGCAAGCGAAGAACAAGCAAGCTGAGATTGCAATCTGGATATTGCGAATATAAGATGAAAGCTTTATTGATCAAGGTGGGGTTACTGTGGCGCCTTTATGCAGTCGTTGAACACAAGCGAAATCTGCGAAGTTGCAGCTATGGCGAACTTTTAATCTAAACAAAACCCAAGGTCTAAGCGGTGCCCTAAGGGCTGTATATATGGAGGAAGAGAATTTCGTGGCCCTTGGTGGAGGGTCGAAATCAACCCTAACTCTTGTTTCCCCACATCGGACTCTAAAACAGCCTATACTTAAGTATTTCGAAATTACATGGGCCTGGCCCAATAATAAGGTGTGCAGCACCTAGAATAGCCTATGGACGAATATTATGAAGTGGCATCTTGTATATTTCGTCCAAGGCCTCATGCACTCATTAGGGTGGCTTCAAAGTCCTGGAATCATCACTTGTAACTCCGTTCTTGTTCCCCTTAGCATGCCAACATCTCCATGCTTGAACTTGCTCCAAGGTTCATCTTTCTTGTCCATGGTAGGCCTTCATTTGTAAGCGATAATTCAATTAGGGCATATTCTCATGAACATTAGAATCTACCAAAAGCGAAAGTACGATAGTAATTGGTCCGAGCTCTAGTATGGTATATATATAGCAGAGGGGCTGTGGGTGTAACAATGGTATTGATGTCCTCATCATCCTCCCTTCTTGAAATGAAGTCGTCCTCGTGAGCTCATCTTCCTCACCCAAATAAGGCTTCAAATCTGCAATGTTAAAAGTGGGACTAACCCCAAAATCTGCGGGCAGCTCAAGTTTATATGCATTATCATTTATTTTCTCTAACACCTTAAATGGACCATCGACACGTGGCATTAGCTTTGATTTGCGCAAATTAGGAAACCTATCCTTACATAAATGTAACCAAACAAGATCTCCGGTGCAAAGACAACATGTTTTCTACCCTTATCTCCAGCAAGTTTATATTTAGCATTCATCGCTCAATGTTTTCCTTAGTTAACTCATGCATTTTAAAATCAATTCAGCACGTTCTTTAGCATCAAAATTAACCTTCTCCGAAGATGGAAGAGGCAACAAATCAATAGGTGCACGAGGTAGGAAGCCATACACAATTTCAAAGGGCACATCTTAGTAGTAGAATGCAATGAGCGATTATAAGCAAATTCAATATGAGGCAAGCATTCTTCCCACATTTTCTTATTATTCTTCAAAACAGCCCTAAGCATAGTAGACAATGTTCTATTGACTACTTGGTTTATCCATCGGTTTGGGGTGACAAGTAGTACTAAAAAGCAGTTTAGTCCCCAACTTAGCCCATAAACATCTCCAAAAGTGGCTAAGAAATTTAGTATCACGATCTGAAACAATAGTATTTGGCACACCATGCAAGCGAATAATTTCACGAAAGAACAAATCAGCAACATTATGACATCATCGCTTTTATGACATGGTATAAAGTGTGCCATTTTGAGAATCTATCCACGACAACAAATATGCTATCCCTCCCTTCTTTGTTAGAGGTAAACCTAAAACAAAGTCCATAGATATATCCTCCCAAGGAACACTAAGCACGAGCAAAGGCATATATAAACCATGAGGATTGAGTCGTGACTTAGCTTTTTGACATGTAGTGCAGCGAGCAACAAAGCGCTCAACATCCGTCTCATCTTTGGCCAAAAGAAATGTGTAGCAAGTATATCCTCCGTCTTCTTGGCGCCAAAGTGTCCCATTAATCCTCCTCCATCGCCTCCTGCAACAACAAAAGGCGAACAGAGCTAGCAGGAATGCATAGCTTGTTGTACGGAACACAAAACCATCATTAATAACGAACTTGTTCCATGTTCTTCCCTCTTTACAATTCTGCATTACATCTTTAAAATCAGCATCATGCACATATTGATCTTTGATGGTCTCCAAACCAAATATTTTGAAGTCAAGTTGTGAAAGCATAGTATATCGACGAGACAAAGCATCAGCAATAACATTTTCTTTACCCTTCTTGTGTTTAATGACATAAGGAAAGTCTCAATGAATTCAACCCATTTAGCATGTCTACGATTCAGTTTAGCTTGACTTTTAATATGTTTCAAAGATTCATGATCAGAATGTATAACAAATTCTTTGGGCCATAAATAATGTTGCCATGTCTCTAAAGTCGAACAAGAGCATATAATTCTTTGTCATAAGTAGAATAGTTCAGACTAGGCCCTCAATTTTTGAGAAAAGTATGCAACAGGTTTGCCATCTTGTAATAACACACCTCTAATCCAATTCCACTAGCATCACATTCAAGCTCAAAAGTCTTATTAAAGTCGGGAAGTTGGAGTAAAGGGCATGTGTCAACTTATCTTTCAATACCGTGAAGGCTTCTTCACATGCGGTACCCCAAACAAAAGGCACATCCTTCTTTGTAAGCTCATTGAGAGGTGCAGCAATGGTGCTAAAGTCTCTCACAAAGCGCCTATAGAAACCAGCGAGTCCAAGAAAACTCCTCACTTGTGTGACCGTTTTGGGCTGCGGCCAACTCTCAATAGCTTCAATCTTGGCTTTATCAACTTCAATTCCTGTGGAGTAACAACATAGCCAAGAAAAGATACTCGGTCGGTGCAAAGGTGCACTTCCCAAGGTTACCAAACAAGCGTGCATCACGTAGAGCATTAAAAACAACACGTAAATGTTCCAAATGTTCTTCCAAAGATTTGCTATAAATCAGTATATCATCAAAGTAAACTACCACAAATCGTCAATGAAAGCACGTAAAACTTAGTTCATTAATCTCATGAAAGTACTAGGTGCATTAGTTAACCCAAAAGGCATGACTAACCACTCATATAATCCAAACTTAGTTTTAAATGCTGTTTTCCATTCATCTCCCAATTTCATACGAATTTGATGGTATCCACTCATAAATCAACTTTGGAGAATATTGTAGAGCCACTCAATTCATCAAGCATATCATCTAGCCTAGGAATAGGATGGCGATAACGAATAGTAATATTATTAATGCCTCTACAATCAACACACATCTGTGACGTACCATCCTTTTTAGGCACTAGTATAATAGGAACAGCACAAGGACTAAGAGATTGGCGTATATAACCTTTGTCGAGCAGCTCACTGTACTTGGCGCATAATCTCCTTCGTCTCCTCTGGATTGAGTGCGGTATGGTGTGCGGTTGGGTAGCGATGCACGGGAATTAAGTCAATTTGATGCTCAATCCCTCGAATAGGTGGTAATCCGGTGGCACGTCTTGTGGGAAGGCGTCGTGAACTCTGCAAAATGTTAGTGACAGCGAGGGGCAAAGAGGAAAACCGTCCTCGAATGAAAATAATGCCTCTTTGCACACAAAAGCATAGCAAACAGATTTGCTAGAATCTAGCTCATCAATATCAGATTTGGTGGCAAATAAACATGCACTTTTAGGTTTAATTTCAGAAGCAACATTAGATGGTTTATTATTAGGCTTCATTTGTTGCTCAAATTCTTTTGCCACAATCTGATTTTCACTCTTATTTTCTCTGTTTTGCTTTATTAGCTCTATTAATATCATCTTTCAAAATGGAATCAGAGTCATAGGAAGCAAAGTAATATTTTATCCTTGTGAACAAGAGTATCTGATTGTTTCTACCATGGTGTACAAATTTTATCAAATTGCCATGGTCTACCAAGTAATAAGGAACATGCTTGCATAGGTACCACATCACAATCAACATAATCAGCATATGTAGAGATACTAAAATGCACACGAGCAGATCGTGTTACCTTAACCTTGCGCTGTTGTTGAACCATTGGATGTAGTAAGGATGTGGATGTGGTCTTGTGGTGAGAAAGCTTCTCCACCATATCCATGCTAGCCAAGTTGTTGCAGCTCCCTCCATCTATGATGGCCTTGAATAGAGCGTTCCTTCACAACTCCTTTGTATGGAACAAGTTATGCCTCTGATTTTGCTCAGACTTGTAACCTGCACACTCAAAACACGTTGAGCAACTAAACATTCATACTGTCGGCATCTTGACAGCCATGTATTGCGTCTCAAGATCAGAATCATCTCCACCGTGTTCTTCATGTGTAATAAGAGCCAAAGTCTCTTCATCATAGTCACTAGCGGACTCATACCCACCATCCTCGGTAGCAATCATCACTGCGCTGAGATTGGCATTCTCTATAAAATGTCCTCTTCCCTTACAAGCGACGACAAATAATATCACTTGTGTGCCTGTTGGCGCCATGGAAGAAGAAGAGCTCTGTGTAGGCCCAGCGGTGTACTCTTGGCGAGATAGTGGTGGTTGTGCCTGCTTTCTTGTATCACGGTTGGAGGTGGCAGCCAGCGGAGGTGCGGTGTAGTAGAGCGTGTGGAAGTAGATGATGCGTGGTGTCCATGATGAAGGTCGACCTGCGAGAAAAGTTAGTCGCGCCAAGGCACATCGATCCTGCACTTCACGTTCAGCTTTACAAGCAAGATGGAATAATCGGTGATATTATTATAATCCTTGTAGTCTAGAATGGTCTGAATCTCTCTATTTAATCCACCCGAAAGCGTGCAAGCATAGCTTCATTCTCCTCAACAATACCACATCTAATCAAGCCGGTTTGTAATTCTGATAATATTCTTCTACGAATTTTTCCTTGTCTTAAGCGCTGCAATTTTTGAAGTAATTCACGTTGATAATATGGTGGAACCAGCGATACGCATAGCAGTTTTCAAAGCAGCCCAAGTAGCTGGAGCAGGATATAATCTACAATGTTGGACCACCAAACACATGCAAAGCTAGTGAAAGCACAAGCAGCGGCGAGAACACGTCTCTCCTCGGGATATTGTAAACATGTAAATCGTTGTTCAGTTTCTAATTCCCAAGTAAGATATATATCAGGAACATATCTACCCTCAAATGGTGGAATATTCAATTTCAGTTTAGGGAGATGGTCATGATCTCGTACTGAAGGGGGCCGAACATTGCCATTATTTGCATGTGGGGCGGTTGTGGTGCTGGTGGTTGCGTGGTTACGATGTTGATCAACCTCATCCTCGTAAGCTCTCACATAATCATCCTCCCCCCGCTTGCGGCGGGAGCCCTGAAGTATCAGCAGCAGCACCAGCAGCTTGGCGGTGAAGAGGGACACGGGAAGCTCGGCGGAGGGCTGTTTCGCGATGTGGAGGTAGTCCGTGTTGTTGTAGTAGAGGTGCGTTAGGTGCAGCGGTGGTGGTGGTGGTGAGCAGCGAGCAATTCATTAAACTTGTTATCGAGCTTTGTTTGACGCCTTCTCAATGCCATCTATCTTCTCCATGGCCTCTTCAAATCTATTTAGCACATCGTCCACCTGCCACTCATCATTTGTTGAAACTTATCATGTAGCGCTTTGTTTGTCATGTTCTCCCGGTCGGTCTAAATCGACTTGTGATCCTGCCATGGTTAGCGACAATAGAAACACACAAGAATATGATTGACGGACTACTAGGAAGTGGTGGTGGTGGTGTGGTGGGCGATCACAAATCCGTCAAGCAAATCTCAAATTCTTACGGTTCTTACCCCGTGGCGGTGATCGGCAACCGATGTAGTCAAAACTCTCAAAGCTTGGATAGGCGATTACGGGGAGAGTCAAGCATACGATGTAGATGTATGTGGAGCTGGGAAGGCTTATAATATGGTAGCAAAAAAAGGTTAGCAATAATCAATTGAGAGATGCAAAGTTGAATAAGCGCTCAGCAGTGATCTTGTCTTTGGTCCTAGGCTGAACCGTGCTAGAGGCGAGCCTAGAACACTAACAAAATCACGGCTGCTGCGTAAACAAGGAAAAGCACACTCTGGAATTTTTTTTTTTTTTTTTTTTTTTTGCTTTTTTTTTTTTTTGCTGCTCTTTTTTTTTTTTTGCGAAAAATCACTATAATGGCGAGTGTCTCAAAACTCTTCCGAGTCAATGACAGGATGGGCACGAAATTTTTTGACCAAATATTTTTTTTTTATTTGCCGGACCCAAAAGCTGAAGCAGGTCAAAAAACTTTCTATCTTGGCATTGTCTCAATCCACTTAGAAACACCTAAAAATAGGATAGCGAAATTTTTTTGACAAGTGCGTTTTGGAAAATTTTGGGCCTAAGCGGAGGTGGTTTCGGACTCTTTTTTTTTTTTCGAAACCTACTCGGCAAGGAAACACGAATCGGAAACTAGATGGATCTCGAAAACAACCCTAATATGCAAGGAACTTCGGATTGGTGGTGGATATATGGTGGTGGTATATGGGCGGTGGTGGTAGCGGTGGTAGTATATGGATATGGATCGGTGGTGGTATATGGACACGGATTGGTGGTGGTATATGGATCGGATTGAGCGGTGATGGTAGGTGGCGAGGCGATGATGATGGTGGTGTGGTGGCGTGACAACTTATGACCGAACTTCGAAACTCTAAAGACTAGACTCTAAGACCAGCAACTTGACACGGCGATGCAACATAAATTCAACAAAGCAAAACCCTAAAAAGATTATGCAAAGGCTCAGATTGGTTGGATATGATGAACTAACCTAATTTTTTGTGGCTTTTTCGTGGACTTTAGGTATGAAGAACAGACTCGATCTAATCTACGAAAAGCTGTAAAATCTCACGAGCAACCTGAAAATCTGATACCACTTGATAGAGGCAAAGGTGTCCGATGTTTCGATGAGATGGTGGCTATCGTTTACGTGGAAGTCGACCTTGGCGATCCGACTACGATCGTGCGAGGCGTCGGCGCCTTAGCAATCGCTAAACCAACTTCGAGGGTTATTGACCACGAGAACACGATCAACGACCACGAGGGCTGTTTCCTGCGAGCAAGCGAAGAACAAGCAAGCTGAGATTGCAATCTGGATATTGCGAATATAAGATGAAAGCTTTATTGATCAAGGTGGGGTTACTGTGGCGCCTTTATGCAGTCGTTGAACACAAGCGAAATGCTGCGAAGTTGCAGCTATGGCGAACTTTTAATCTAAACAAAACCCAAGGTCTAAGCGGTGCCCTAAGGGCTGTATATATGGAGGAAGAGGAATTTCGTGGCCCTTGGTGGAGGGTCGAAATCAACCTAACTCTTGTTCCCCACATACGGACTCTAAAACAGCCTATACTTAAGTATTTCGAAATTACATGGGCTGGCCCAATAATAAGGTGTGCAGCACCTAGAATAGCCTATGGGCGAATATTATGAAGTGGCATCTTGTATATTTCGTCCAAGGCCTCATGCACTCATTAGGGTGGCTTCAAAATCTGGAATCATCACTTGTAACTCCGTTCTTGTTCCCCTTGCATGCCAACATCTCCATGCTTGAACTTGCTCCAAGGTTCATCTTTCTTGTCCATGGTAGCCTCTTGCACACAAAAGCCAAACAGATTTGCTAGAATCTAGATAATTCAATTGGCAAATAAACATGCACTTTTAGGTTTAATTTACCAAGAAGCAACATTAGATGGATTATTATTAGGCGTCATTTGTTGACTCTGAGTAATTGGTCCGTTTTGTATGTATATGGCGAGGGGCTGTGGGTGTAACAATGGTATTGATGTCCTCATCAAATTGCCATGGTCTACCAAGTAATAAGGAACATGCTTGCATAGGTACCACATCACAATCAACATAATCAGCATATGTAGAGATACTAAAATACACACGAGCAGTCGTGTTACCTTAACCTTGCGCTGTTGTTGAACCATTGGATGTAGTAAGGATGTGGATGTGGTCTTGTGGTGAAAGCTTCTCCACCATATCCATGCTAGCCAAGTTGTTGCAGCTCCCTCCATCTATGATGGCCTTGAATAGAGCGTTCCTTCACAACTCCTTTGTATGGAACAAGTTATGCCTCTGATTTTGCTCGACTTGTGTAACCTGCACACTCAAAACACGTTGAGCAACTAAACATTCATACTGTCGGCATCTTGACAGCCATGTATTGCGTCTCAAGATCAGAATCATCACCACCGTGTTCTTCATGTGTAATAAGAGCCAAAGTCTCTTCATCATAGTCACTAGCAGACTCATACCCACCATCCTCGGTAGCAATCATCTGCGCTGAGATTGGCATTCTCTCATAAAATGTCCTCTTCCCTTACTGACGACAAATAATATCACTTGTGTGCCTGTTGGCGCCATGGAAGAAGAAGAGCTCTGTGTAGGCCAGTGGGTGTACTCTTGGCGAGATAGTGGTGGTTGTGCCTGCTTTCTTGTATCACGGTTGGAGGTGGCAGCCGGCGGAGTGCGGTGTAGTAGAGCGTGTGGAAGTAGATGATGCACGTGGTGTCCATGATGAAGGTCGACTGCAGAAAAGTTAGTTGGCGCCAAGCGCACATCGATCCTGCACTTCACGTTCAGCTTTACAAGCAAGATGGAATAATCGGTGATATTATTATAATCCTTATAGTCTAGAATGGTCTGAATCTCTCTATTTAATCCACCCGAAAGCGTGCAAGCATAGCTTCATTCTCCTCAACAATACCACATCTAATCAAGCCGGTTTGTAATTCACGATAATATTCTTCTACGAATTTTTCCTTGTCTTAAGCGCTGCAATTTTGAAGTAATTCACGCTGATAATATGGTGGAACCATGATGCGCATAGCAGTTTTCAAAGCAGCCCAAGTAGCTGGAGCAGGATATAATCTACAATGTTCAGACCACCAAACACATGCAAAGCTAGTGAAAGCACAAGCAATGGCGAGGAACACGTCTCTCCTCGGGATATTGTAAACATGTAAATCGTTGTTCAGTTTCTAACTCCCAAGTAAGATATATATCAGGAACATATCTACCCTCAAATGGTGGAATATTCAATTTCAGTTTAGGGAGATGGTCATGATCTCGTACTGAAGGGAGCCGAACATTGCCATTATTTGCATGTGGGCGACACGGTGGTTGTGGTCTTTGGTGGTTGCCGCGTAGTTTTGATGTTGATCAACCTCATCCTCGTAAGCTCTTACATAATCATCCTCCCCAGCGCGCGGCGAGAACCACGAAGTATCAACGGCAGCACCGGCAGCTTGGCGGTGAAGAGGACACGGGAACCTCGGCGGAGGGCTGTTTGCGATGTGGAGGTAGTCCGTGTTGTTGTAGTAGAGGTGCGTTAGGTGCAGCCGGTGGTGGTGGTGGTAGGCCTTGAGCAATTCATTAAACTTGTTATCGAGCTTTGTTTGACGCCTTCTCAATGCCATCTATCTTCTCCATGGCCTCTTCAAATCTATTTAGCACATCGTCCACCTGCCCACTCATCATTTGTTGAAACTTATCATGTAGCGCTTTGTTTGTCATGTTCTCCCGGTCGGTCTCGTCGACTTGTGATCCTGCCATGGTTAGCAGCAATAGAAACACACAAGAATATGATTGACGGACTACTAGGAAGTGGTGGTGGTGGTGTGGTGGGCGATCACAAATCCGTCAAGCAAATCTCAAATTCTTACGGTTCTTACCCAGCGGCGGTGATCGGCAACCGATGTAGTCAAAACTCTCAAAGCTTGGATAGAAGCGATTACGGGGAGAGTCAAGCATACGATGTAGATGTATGTGGAGCTGGGAAGGCTTATAATATGGTAGCAAAATGGTTAGCAATAATCAATTCGAGAGATGCAAAGTTGAATAAGCGCTCAGCAGCAGTCTTGTCTTTGGTCTAGGCTGAACCGTGCTAGAGCAGCGAGCCTAGAACACTAACAAAATCACGGCGCTGCTGCGGAAACAACGGAAAAGCACACTCTGGAATTTTTTTTTCGCTCTTTTTTTTTTTGCTGCTTTTTTTTTTTTTGCTTTTTTTTTTTGCGAAAAATCACTATAATGGCGAGTGTCTCAAAACTCTTCCCGGTCAAGCCCAGCGGGATGGGCACGAAATTTTTTGACCAAAATTTTTTTTTTCATTGCCGGACCCAAAAGCTGAAGCGGGTCAAAAAAACTTTCTATAATGGCGTTGTCTCAATCCACTTAGAAACACCTAAAAATAGGATAGCGGAAATTTTTTACGACAAGTGCGTTTTGGAAAATTTTGGGCCTAAGCGGAGGTGGTTTCGGACTCTTTTTTTTTTCGAAACCTACTCGGCAAGGAAACACGAATCGGAAACTAGATGGATCTCGAAAACAAACCTAATATGAGAAGAACTTCGGATTGGTGGTGGATATATGGTGGTGGTATATGGCAGTGGTGGTGGAATATGGTATTGGTGGTGGTATATGGATCTGGATTGGTGGTGGTATATGGATACGGATTGAGGCGGTGGCGGATAAGCAATGGTGGTAGATGGCAAGGCGATGATGATGGTGCGGTGGTGGCGTGACAACTTATGACCCGAACTTCGAAACTCTAAAGACTAGACTCTAAGACCAGCAACTTGACACGGCGATGCAACCGCAAATTCAACAAAGCAAAACCCTAAAAAGATTATGCAAAGGCTCAGATTGGTTCGGATATGATGAACTAACCTAATTTTTTTGTGGCTTTTTCGTGGACAATAGGTATGAAGAACAGACTCGATCTAATCTCTGAAAAGCTGTAAAATCTCACGAGCAACCTGAAAATCGATACCACTTGATAGAGGCAAAGGTGTCGATGTTTCGATGAGATGGTGGCTATCGTTTACGTGGGAAGTCGACTTTGGCGATCCGACTCTGACGTCTTGAGGGCGTCGCGCCTTAGCAATCGCTAAACCAACTCCGAGGGTTATTGACCCGCGAACACGATCAACGACCACGAGGGCTGTTTCTGCGAGCAAGCGAAGAACAAGCAAGAAAGCTGAGATTGCAATCTGGATATTGCGAATATAAGATGAAAGCTTTATTGATCAAGGTGGGGTTACGTGCGCCTTTATGCAGTCGTTGAACACAAGCGAAATGCTGCGAAGTTGCAGCTATGGCGAACTTTAATCTAAACAAAACCCAAGGTCTAAGCGGTGCCCTAAGGGCTGTATATATGGAGGAAGAGAATTTCGTGGCCCTTGGTGGAGGGTCGAAATCAACCCTAACTCTTGTTCCCCACACATACGGACTCTAAAACAGCCTATACTTAAGTATTTCGAAATTACATGGGCTGGCCCACTAATAAGGTGACCACACCTAGAATAGCCTCGGGGCGACATTTATGAAGTAGCATCTTGTATATTTCGTCCAAGGCTTCATGCATCCATTATGGTGGCTTCAAAGTCCTGAAATCATCACTTGTAACTCCGTTCTTGTTCCCCTTAGCATGGCATTATCTCCATGCTTGTTCTTGCTCAATGTCCATCCTTCTCCAAGCTAGGGCCTTCATTTGTAAGCAAAACAAATGTATCCAATTTAAGCGACATCATATTCTCATGAACATTAGAATCATTACCAAAAAGCGAAAGTACACGTGATAGAGGCAAAGGTGTCCCGATGTTTCGATGAGATGGTGGCTATCGTTTCGTGGGAGTCGACCTTGGCGATCCGACTACTGAACGTCTTGAGACGTCGCGCCTTAGCAATCGCTAAACCAACTTCCGAGGGTTATTGACCACGCCGAGCACGATCAACTCGACCACGAGGGCTGTTTCCTGCGAGCAAGCGAAGAACAAGCAAGAAACTGAGATTGCAATCTGGATATTGCGAATATAAGATGAAAGCTTTATTGATCAAGGTGGGGTTACTGTGGCGCCTTTATGCAGTCGTTGAACACAAACGGCACGCGAAGTTGCAGCTATGGCGAACTTTTAATCTAAACAAAACCCAAGGTCTAAACGGTGCCCTAAGGGCTGTATATATGGAGGAAGAGAATTTCGTGGCCCTTGGTGGAGGGTCGAAATCAACCCTAACTCTTGTTTCCCACACATACGGACTCTAAAACAGCCTATACTTAAGTATTTCGAAATTACATGGGCTGGCCCACTAATAAGGTGATGTGACACCTAGAATAGCCTCGGGACGACATTTATGAAGTAGCATCTTGTATATTTCGTCCAAGGCTTCATGCATCCATTATGGTGGCTTCAAAGTCCTGAAATCATCACTTGTAACTCCGTTCTTGTTCCCCTTGCGCATGGCATTATCTCCATGCTTGTTCTTGCTCCAATGTCCATCCTTCTCCAAGCTAGGGCCTTCATTTGTAAGCAAAACAAATGTATCCAATTTAGGCAGCATCATATTCTCATGAACATTAGAATCATTACCAAGAAACGAAAGTACCTGATAATTTAATTGGCGTGCGCGAGCTCTAGTAATTGGTCCAGTATATGTAGCAGCAGGGGCTGTGGGTGTAACAATGGTATTGATGTCCTCATCACACGTTGAGCAACTAAACATTCATACCTGTCAGCATCTTCAGCAGCCATGTATTGCGTCTCATGATCAGAATCATCTCCACCGTGTTCTCCATGTGTAATAAGAGCCAAAGTCTCTTCATCATAGTCACTAGCAGACTCATACCCACCATCCTCAGTAGCAATCATCACACGCTGAGATTGGCATTCTCTCGCAAAATGTCCTCTTCCCTTACAACGACGACAAATAATATCACTTGTGTGCCCTGTTGACGCCATGGAAGAAGAAGAGCTCTGTGTAGGCCCAAGCAGTGTACTCTTGGCGAGATAGTGGTGGTTGTGCTCGCTTTCTTGTATCACGGTTGGAGGTGGCAGCCGACGGAGGTGCGGTGTAGTAGAGCGTGTGTAAGTAGATGATGCACGTGGTGTCCATGAGGAAGGTCGACCTGCGAGAAAAGTTAGTCGCGCCAAGGCACATCGATCCTGCACTTCACGTTCAGCTTTACAAGCAAGATGGAATAATCGAGTGATATTATTATAATCCTTGTAGTCTAGAATGGTCTGAATCTCTCTATTTAATCCACCGAGAAAACGTGCAAGCATAGCTTCATTCTCCTCAACAATACCACATCTAATCAAGCCAGTTTGTAATTCCGATAATATTCTTCTACGAATTTTTTCCTTGTCTTAAGCGCTGCAATTTTGAAGTAATTCACGTTGATAATATGGTGGAACCCAACGAGCACGCATAGCAGTTTTCAAAGCAGCCCAAGTAGTGGAACAGGATATAATCTACAATGTTGGACCACCAAACACATGCAAAGCTAGTGAAAGCACAAACAAAGCAGGAACACGTCTCTCCTCGGGATATTGTAAACATGTAAATCGTTGTTCAGTTTCTAACTCCCAAGTAAGATATATATCAAGAACATATCTACCCTCAAATGGTGGAATATTCAATTTCAGTTTAGGGAGATGGTCATGATCTCGTACTGAGGGGAGCCCGAACATTGCCATTATTTGCATGTGGACGACACGGTGGTTGTGGTGCTAGTGGTTGCACGTAGTTACGATGTTGATCAACCTCATCCTCGTAATCTCTCACATAATCATCCTCCCCACCGCAGCAGCAGGAGCCACGAAGTATCAACAGCAGACACCAGCAGCTTGGCGGTGAAGAGGGACACGGGAAGCTTCGGCGGAGGGCTGTTTAGCGATGTGGAGGTAGTCCTTGTTGTCGTAGTAGAGGTGCGTTAGGTGCCGCGGTGGTGGTGGTGGTAGACGTGCGAGCAATTCATTAAACTTGTTATCGAGCTTTGTTTGACGCCTTCTCAACGCCATCTATCTTCTCCATGGCCTCTTCAAATCTATTTAGCACATCTTCCACTGCCCACTCATCATTTGTTGAAACTTATCATGTAGCGCTTTGTTTGTCATGTTCTCCCGATCGATCCGTCGGCTTGTGATCCTGCCATGGTTAGCAACAATAGAAACACACAAGAATATGATTCGATAGACTACTAGGAAGTGGTGGTGGTGGTGTGGTGGACGATCACAAATCCGTCAAGCAAATCTCAAATTCTTACAGTTCTTACCCAGCAGAAGAAGCGGTGATCGGCAACCGATGTAGTCAAAACTCTCAAAGCTTGGATAGAGCGATTACGGGGAGAGTCAAAGCGCACGATGTAGATGTATGTGGAGCTGGGAAGGCTTATAATATGGTAAAAAAGGGTCAGCAATAATCAATTCGAGATGCAAAGTTGAATAAACGCTCAACGACAGTCAGATGTGGTTGGTCCTAGGCTAGACCGTGCTAGAGACGCGAGCCTAGAACACTAACAAAATCACGGCGCTGCACGTAAACAAGGGAAAAGCACACTCTGGAATTTTTTTTTCTTCTTGCTTTTTTTTTGTTGCCTTTTTTTTTTTGCTGCTTTTTTTTTTGCGCTGCTTTTTTTTTGCGAAAAATCACTATAATGGCGAGTGTCTCAAAACTCTTCCTGTGTCAAACCGCGGGATGGGCACGAAATTTTTCGACCAAAAAATTTTTTTTCGATTGCCGGACCCAAAAGCTGGAAACAGGTCAAAAAAACTTTCTATAACTTGATTGTCTCAATACACTTAGAAACACCTAAAAATAGGATAGCGAGAAAAATTTTGACAAGTGCGTTTCGGAAAATTTTGGGCCTAAACGGAGGGTGGTTTTGATTTTTTTTCCAAACCTACTCCGCAAGGAAACACGAATCGAAACTAGATGGATCTCGAAAACAAACCTAATATGCAAGGAACTTCGGATTGGTGGTGGATATATGGTGGTGGTATATGGCAGCGGTGGTGGTAGCGGTGGTAGTATATGGATATGGATCGGTGGTGGTATATGGACACGGATTGGTGGTGGTCTATGGATACGGATTCGGAGCGGTGGTGGTAGGTGGCGTGGGCGATGATGATGGTGCTTGGCGACGTGACAACTTATGACCGAACTCGAAACTCTAAAAGACTAGACTCTAAGACCAGCAACTAGACACGACGATGCACCCATAAATTCAACAAAGCAAAACCCTAAAAGATTATGCAAAGGCTCGATTGGTTCGGATATGATGAACTAACCCTAATTTTTTGTGTGGCTTTTTCGTGGACAATAGGTATGAAGAACAGACTCGATCTAAACTACTTAAAATCGTGAAATCTCACCGGCAACACGGAAATCTGATACCACTTGATAGAGGCAAAGGTGTCCCGATGTTTCGATGAGATGGTGGCTATCATTTACGTGGGAGTCGACCTTGACGATCCGAAAGTCTTTAAGCGTGCGAGACGTCGTGCCTTAGCAATCGCTAAACCAACTTCCGAGGGTTATTGACCCACGAGAACACGATCAACGACCACGAGGGCTGTTTCCTGCGAGCAAGCGAAGAACAAGCAAGAAACTGAGATTGCAATCTGGATATTGCGAATATAAGATGAAAGCTTTATTGATCAAGGTGGGGTTCTGTGGCGCCTTTGTGCAGTCGTTGAACACAAGCGAAACGCGAAGTTGCAGCTATGGCGAACTTTTAATCTAAACAAAACCCAAGGTCTAAGCGGTGCCCTAAGGGCTGTATATATGGAGGAAGAGGGGGAATTTCGTGGCCCTTGGTGGAGGGGTCCGAAATCAACCCTATCTCTTGTTTCCCCACATACGGACTCTAAAATAGCCTATACTTGTGTATTTCGAAATTACAAGGGCTGGCCCACTAATAAGGTGACGCAGCACCTAGAATAGCCTCGGGACGACATTTATGAAGTAGCATCTTGTATATTTCGTCCAAGGCTTCATGCACCCATTATGGTGGCTTCAAAGTCCTGTAATCATCACTTGTAACTCCGTTCTTGTTCCCCTTGCGCATGGCATTATCTCCATGCTTGTTCTTGCTCCAATGTCCATCCTTCTCCAAGCTAGGGCCTTCATTTTAAAGCAAAACAAATGTATCCAATTTAGGCAGCATCATATTCTCATGAACATTAGAATCATTACCAAGAAACGAAAGTACCTGATAATTTAATTGGCGTGCGCGAGCTCTAGTAATTGGTCCAGTATATGTAGCAGTAGGGGCTGTGGGTGTAACAATGGTATTGATGTCCTCATCATCGTCTTCCTCCATATATACAGCCCTTAGGGCGTCGTTTAGACTTTGGGTTTTGTTTAGATTAAAAGTTCGCCATATGATGTAGGGCGGAACCCTAGTCGAAGATCTTTCACGTTTGGAAGGGATCCTATGAGGAGAACACGACGAACAAGCGGAAGAACACAAGGAAAAACATACAAGAGAAACATTAAACCGACAAGTATCGATCACACAAGGGCTAGATCACCGAACACATAAGGTAGCACAAGATTCAAAATCAACAAAGGAAAGATACACAAGTAGCCATTCTTCTCCGTGAGGAGGTCTTGATGGGGGGTCCACCCTAGAAGGGGGTCTTGAATCCTCTTGGAAGGATCTTCTCCGAGGAGGCGCGATCTCCGAGGAGAAGGTAACCAAGTGGATGAGCAAAGCTCTCTCACAAATATGAGCTAATCCTTTGCTAACCCTAACTAGGAGGAGGAGGTCTATTTATAGTCTTAGTGCAAATGGGGGCGAAGTGAAGGGGTACAAGGGCTCCAGCCCGCGAGCGCGATCACTCAGGGGTCGGACGTCCGGAAGGCGTTGGACGTCTGGAGGCTCATGACGGTATGGACGTCCGGTAGGGCTCGGACATCCGTAGATTCGGCTCGGACTCGGGTGCGTCGGTCGTCCGGAGAGGGCCGGTCGTCCGGGGCTTCGGGAAGGCCCGGACGTCCGTGGATCGTCGGACGTCCATAGATTCAGCTCTGGTACGGGTCGTCCGGTGGCTTCGGTCTTTCGTGAGTTTCCATTCGGGTGCCTAGCTGCCGGACGTCCGGAGGGCGTCGGTCGTCCGTGGCCTGGGAGTCGTCGGACGTCCGGACTTGGTCGGTCGTCCGACGCCTGTAGCTTCAGCAGCTTTTCTTCTCCATCACGCTTGGGGTCCTCGTCATCTTGGCTCTTGCAAGTAGCTGTTCCTTGGCTCGTTCCCAAGTACCTGATTACACATAGAGTTTCCGAATGAGGTAGTAGCCATGTCTCATGATTAGGAAGAGGGAGTTCGGAGAGGAGCGAGTTCACATTATCTTCAATAGCTTTAGCTCGAGCTCGAGTCATGGGTCCACGTGGTGTTGAGGAAGATGTAGGTGCGCCCATGGGGATGAGTGAGGGATGCTCGCATCATCTCCCCCCTTGAGAGAGATCCGACCTCGGATCAAAAGCTTCATCTCCATGGTATGGTGCGAGGTCCTTGATGTTGAAGATGTCGCTCAGATTGTACTTGTCTCGAGGTAGGTCGATCTTGTAGGCGTTGTCGTTGTAGTGTGCTAGCACCTTGAAAGGTCCATCAGTTCGAGGAAGAAGCTTGGACTTGCGTTCTTTGGGGAAGCGGTCCTTGCGAAGGTGTAGCCACACTAGATCACCAATGTTGAAGACCATGGGTTGCTTGTTGACGTTGAGCTTGGTCGCTAGTCGTTGTACTTGGCGCTCGATGGTTGTCTTGTATCCTCATGCATCTTCTTGATGTAGCTTGCCTGTGCACTCGCATCCATGTTGGTGCGCTCTTTTAGAGGAAGAGGTAGAATGTCCAATGGGGACAACGGGTTGAAGCCGTAGATGACCTCGAAGGGGGACTTGCCGGTAGCCGAATGTCTTGCACGGTTGTAGGCGTACTCGGCGATGGGTAGACATGCTTCCCACTCCTTCATGTTCTTCTTGATCAAGACACGAAGTAGAGTGGATAGTGTGCGGTTCGTCACCTCCGTTTGGCCGTCGGTTTGAGGATGGTATGCGGATGAGAACAAGAGCTTGATTCCGAGCTTGGCGCATAGGGTCTTCAAAAGTAACTCAAGAACTTGACGTCACGATCGGAGCGATTGTCTTTGGTACTCCATGGAGTCGCAAGATTTCCCTACAAAAGAGATTTGCAATGTGTGAAGCATCGTCTATCTTGTTGCAAGGAATGAAATGTGCCATCTTAGAAAATCTATCCACAACAACAAACACGGAATCCTTTCCATTTTGAGTTCAAGGCAAACCAAGTACAAAATCCATGCTAATGTCTTCCCAAGGTTGATAAGGAATAGGAAGAGGCATGTAAAGACCATGAGATTGAGCTTTAGACTTAGCTTTGCGACATGTAGAGCATCGGTTGGTGAAGCGTGAGACGTCGCGGAACATCTTGGGCCAAAAGTAGTTCTTGGAGAGCATGGCGAATGTCTTGTCGCGTCCCAAGTGTCCCATGAGTCCGCCTCCATGAGCCTCTTGCAAAAGGAGCAAACGAAGAGAAGACTCAAGAATGCATAGTTTGTTAGCTCTCATAAGATAACCATCCTTGATGTAATATTGTTCCCAAGAAGTATGCGTCAAACACTTAGCATAAGGAATAGCAAAAGATGGGTCGTTAGCATACAATTCTTTTATGTGCTCAAAGCCAATAACATTCAACTCAAGTTTAGTGACAAGCGTGCATATGCGTGAAAGGGCATCGACAACTACATTTTCTTTACCCTTAATGTACTTGATCACATAGGGAAAAGATTCAATAAATTCACTCCATTTGGCATGACGCTTGTTCAACTTAGTTTGACCTTTTAAGTACTTAAGCGTTTCATGATCGGTATGGATGACAAACTCATGCGGTCTAAGGTAATGTTCCCAAACATGTAGCACACGCACTAAAGCATACAATTCTTTGTCATAGATGGGATAGTTAAGTTGAGCACGGATAATTTTTCACTAAAATATGCAATGGCTCGTTTTTCTTGCATCACAATGAACCTCCAAAGTTTTGTCAAATTTGGGCAAAGCAAGAATGGGAGCATGAGTAAGCAAAGACTTGAGCTCATCAAAAGCGGTGGATTGCAAAGATCCCCAAACAAAATGAGTATTCTTCTTACTCAAAGCATGCAAAGGAGCGGCAATAGTGCTAAAATCTTTCACAAAGCGACGATAAAAACCCGCAAGACCTAGAAAGCTACGCACTTGTTGCAAATTGGTGGGTTGGGGCCAAGTTTTAATTGCTTCAATTTTAGATTCATCAACATGGACACCCTTTGAGGATACAACAAAACCCAAGAAAACCACTTTGTCAACACCAAATGTGCATTTTTTTCATGTTTGCATAAAGACTTTCCTTTCGAAGGGTTTGCAAAACAGTCCTAACATGATCAAGATGCTCTTTCATGGTTTTGCTAAACACAAGAATATCGTCGAAGTAAACCACAACAAAGACTCCAATATAAGGCCGAAGGACATAATGCATGAGACGCACAAAAGTACTGGCAGCTTCCGATAAACCCATAGGCATGACTAAATACTCATATAAACCAAAATTGGTTTTGAAAGAAGTTTTCCATTCATCACCCTCTTGTATGCGGATTTGATAATAGCCACTTTTAAGATCAATTTTTGAGAAAAAGTTGGCTCCACTAAGTTCATCAAGCATATCATCTAAGCGAGGAATGGGATGCCTATAGCGAACGGTAATAGCATTTATAGGTCTACAATCGGAACACAAGCGGAAACTTCCATCGGGCTTAAGCACAAGTATAACGGGAACGGCACACGGGCTTAGGCTTTCACGTACATGACCGTTGTCGACGAGTTGTTGTACTTGCCGTTGAATCTCCTTGGTTTCTTTGGGATTGACTCGGTATGGAGCTTTGTTTGGGAGAGGTGCTCCGAGGATGAGGTCGATTCGATGCTCAATGCCTCGAAGAGGAGGTAGACTCGGAGGTAGCTCATCGGGGAAAACATCTAGGAATTCCTGCAAAAGAGATTTAAACACTAAAGGTAGCTCATGAGAGGTCTTAGTTGTTGGCTCTCCTTCCTTGCACACAAGGACAAAGTGCATCACACTAGATGGGTTCTCACACACTTCTCTCATCTCACTTTTGGTGGCAAATAGGATGAGGTTTTCTCTCTAGGCGAAGAGGCGCTCAAGTTTGGCTTGTGGCTCTCACTCACTTTTTGGTGGATCACTTTCTCACTCTTGTCTCTATGATGGGTGGCTTGCTTGTCGGCTATCACTTGACTAGGAGACATAGGTCGTAGCACATATTCCTTCCCTTTCATCTTGAAGCTATAGTGATTGGTGCGCCCGTTGTGGAAGACACCACGGTCGAATTGCCATGGTCGACCAAGAAGGAGGTGGCAAACGGTCATTGGGACCACATCACATTCCAAAGTGTCCTCATATGCACCAATTTTGAAGGATACTTGGACCGTATGTTCAACTCGCCGGAGTCACTTAGCCATTGAACCTTGTAGGGATTCGGGTGCTTCCTCTTGACCAATTGAAGCTTGGAGCATAGTTCTTCACTTGCCAAGTTGTGGCAACTACCTTCACCGATGATGACCTTGACGGACCTTCCATTGATGCCGGCCTTTGTGTGGAAGATGTGGCATCTTTGGTCATCTTCTTGTTGATGTTGAAGAGTCAAGACCTTGGAGACAACGCGAGCGGGGCTCGAATCCTCATCACAAAAGACTTGATCATCTTCATCTTCGTTCACTCGCCGGTGTATGGCCACTTGCTCAAGAGCTTATATCTCCTCATAACTCATTGAGTCATAGGTGTCGTCGTCGTTGAGGATCATGGGTGCGCTTGCTGGTGCATTCGTAGGACTTGTGGCCTCGGCCGCCGCAAGTGAAACACTTGAAGGAGCTTGTCTTGATGGTCTCATCGGTCGGAGTAGATGATGAAGCACGCGGCTTGAAGTTGCTTGTAGTAGGAGGAGGACGACTTGAACTTGTCGAAGTCTTCATGTAACTTGACTTGTCGTCATTGCTTGGAGAAGGTTTGGTTGATGTAGATGTTGGAGGAGGTGTTGAAGCTTGGTTGTTGGAGAAGCCGTAGGTCTTGGACGAGTACTTGGCGTACTTGAAGTCATGTTGCACTTGACGTTCCGCCTTTGTAGCTTGATGCACGAGCTCAATGAGGTTGGTGTAGGGTTGGAAGTCAGCCATCTTCTTGATGGAATGATTGAGTCCATTCAAGAAATGTGCCATTGTTTGCTCATCATCTTCCTTTACATTGGCTCGAATCATGGCTATCTCCATTTCCTTGTAGTATTCTTCAACACTCTTTGTTCCTTGCTTGAGGAGTTGGAGTTTCTTGAAGAGGTCGCGGTTGTAGTAAGTGAGCACAAAACATGCTCGCATGACATCCTTCATTTGAGCCCAAGTGGTGATTGGAGGTTCACCTCTTCCTTGTCGCCACTCAAGGATTTGTTCCCACCATATGAGCACATAGTCTTGGAACTCAAGTGATGCCATAGCGATCTTCTTCTCTTCCTCATAGTTGTGCAAACGGAAGATTTTGTCGACCTTCAATGCCCATGAGAGGTACACTTTAGGGTCATTGCTTCCATTGAACTTGGGCATGGTGAATTTGAGCTTTCCATAGCGTTGCTCTTCATTGTGTTGTTGGCGATCGTGATGATGACACCCTTGATGTGGATTGCAATCGTCTTTATGTTGCTCTTGGCATGGAGGAAGACCATGATCAACTTGCTCTTGTTGAACTTGAGGTTGAGGTGGAGCTTGACGAGCTTGTGGAGGAGCTTGAGGAACTTGACGTTGTACATGGGGTTGGTAGTTCCTCTCTTGGATTTCTTCTCGAAGGGCTTCCTCTTGATTTCGCAGTTCACGATTGCGGTTGGCGATGGCTCGACTTGATTCTTGAAGGGCACGTTGCGCCTCAAGAGCTTGCGCTTCACGTTGTTGTCGTTGAAGACGTTGCGCCTCGGCGTCTTGTTCTTCTTGGTGTAGACGTGTTCGTTCTTCCTCTTGGTGCCGTAGTCGTTGTCGTTCTTAAGCTTGGGCAAAAGCGGCTTGGTTTGATTGAGGACGAGGGACTTGCTCATCGACTTGCTCTTGTGAATGCTTCTCATGTAGCGGGTTGCGAGATGCATGACGGTCTTGACGCGCGGCTCGGCGAAGAGTGTTAGATGACGGTGTACTTGAGTCATAGAAGGTGTCGTCGGAGTGTCGACTCGAGCGGCTCCGTCTTGAGGATAAAGAAGTGGAATGATGTCAGTTCCTCATCAAGGTGCGGACCTCGTCCATTCTTGCATCATTCTCTTGCTTGTGAGCGTCGAACTTGTTGTCGAAGTAGTCTCTTATACATTGCTCGGAGAGTCGTAGGTCGGTGGCGAGGTTGTCGATGCGGTCGCTCATTGCTTGTTGCTCTTGGTGCAATGCTCGTTGTGCACCAAAGAGGTGGCTCTTGGTGACGTATGAAGACATGTCGTCGTCTTGCTCGAGGAAGAGTGGGTTGGTAGAAGTACTTGGCCTATCCATCATTCCAAGCAAAAATGTGAGTGGTAGAAGGAGAAGAACTTATATCATTGTACCTTTGACTTAAGTTGATGATGAATCAAGTTCACTCAAATGCGGACAATGAAATAGCACTATTGGTACCAATCCTTGTCGGTTCTCACACCTACACAAATAAAAGCTTATGGTGGAGCTTGGTAAGGACGGTGGCACAAAATTTGATGCAATTGTAAGTGAGCGTCAATAATGTTGGAAAAGGTTCACAAATTTGCAAATGCAACAAGGACCAAGCAAATAATGGTACACGGAAACACACACGCAAATAGATAAGTGGGATTGTGCAAACCAAAAGTGAGCTAAAATGTGGAATCCATGAAAATGCTCTTGTTGCACAATACTAGAGAGACGCTAGCACGATTGCACAATAGGCGGATACGGAACTTGTGCATAACCTACTAGGCAAAAATGCAACTATCTCTATCCCACGTATGCTATATGTATGGTATTTCGGTGCTATGATCCAAGATGATCCAATATGACAATCTTAATGTAATATGATGCTATGGTTCTTGTTCATAAGCTCTTTTCTTATCTTTCCTCTTTACTTAAAAGCTTCGGTGGCTCTTTCACTTTTGAGCTCTTTTCTCATGCAAAACTTCACGAACCAAGATAGCAATTGTGTACGGTATGACAACTTTGTGACACACAAATGGATCCCAAGATATGCACCACGGTGGTATGGTATGTATGCTATGGAGTATGATCACTAATGTGCACAAGTCACGTCGCCGGCAATACTCAATGGCTAGTCTCGATGGGTAAGCTACGCAAAAGTAAGGCCATGTGGGTATCAATGCAATTGCAAAGTATGACAAAGATGTCGACGATGTTACCGTCCTTGGCGATGATGAGACCCTTGCGAAGATGAGCCGAGTTGATGATGAAGTCGAACCGTACCTAGATAGCCGAAACACAATAGGACACGGGAACCACAACTCAAAATCTCAAGGACCAAAATGTGTCAACAATCGTCGGAGGAGGTATTGGGAAGGATGGTGGTGTGTGTGGGTTTTGGATGATGTGGTGGAAGGTGGCTGCACTGAATAATTTCAGTTTCGTCAGGGTTTCACGGACGGCCGGTTTATCCGGTCATCTGGCCGTCGTACGTCCGGCATGGTCCAGTCATCCGTAAATTTGAATCGGGACAGGGGTTCCGGTCGTCCGGAAAGGTCGGACGTCCGGTGGTCGGGGTCAACGCAGGTTGGACCGGGGCGATTTTGAGGTGGAAGAAGATGGTGAGGTCAAAATTGAGCGGATTGATGGATGGAAAAGGGTGGGGAGGGTGGGAAAAGCTAGATCCACACGTAGCAACTCAAATCCATGGACCAAATCCAACAAAATCTCAACTCACCAACAAATTACAAAAAAAAATTGGGAGCTATTTTTTGGTGGGGAATTTTCGGATTTAGGACAAAAACAACAAAATCAAGCTAGAAAACACGGGGTAGGGGCTCCAAAAACGTGATCAACGTGGCTCATGATACCAAGATGATGTAGGGCGGAACCTTAGTCGGAGATCTTTCACGTTTGGAGGGGATCCTACGAGGAGAACACGACGAACAAGCGGAAGAACACAAGGAAAAACACACAAGAGAAACATAAACCGACAAGTATGAATCACACAAGGGCTAGATCACCGAACACATAAGGTAGCACAAGATTCAAAATCAACAAAGGAAAGATACACGAGTAGCCATTCTTCTCCGTGGGGAGGTCTTGATGGGGGGGGGGGTCCACCCTAGAAGGGGGTCTTGAATCCTCTTGGAAGGATCTTCTCCGAGGAGGCGCGATCTTCGAGGAGAAGGTAACCAAGTGGACGAGCAAAGCTCTCACACAAATATGAGCTAATCCTTTGCTAACCCTAACTAGGAGGAGGAGGAGGTCTATTTATAGTCTTAGTGCGAATGGGGGCGAAGTGAAGGGGTACAAGGGCTACAGCCCGCGGGCGCGATCACTCAGGGGCCGGACGTCCGGAAGGCGTCGGACGTCCGGAGGCTCGTGACGGTCCGGACATCCGCAAGGGCTCGGACGTCTGTAGATTCGGCTCGTACTCGGGTGAGTCGGTCGTCTGGAGATGGCCGGTCGTCCGGGAATGAGTGAGGGATGCTCCGCATCACCATAGCTGCAACTTCGCGTACTTCGTTTGTGTTCAACGACCAGACAAAGGCGTCACAGAACCCCACCTTGATCAATAAAGCTTTCCTCTTATATTCGCAATATCCAGATTGCAATCTCAGTTTCTTGCTTGTTCTCCGTTTGCTCGCAGGAAAGCAGACCCTCGTGGTCGTTGATCGTGCTCGGCGTGGTCAATAACCTCTCGGAGTTGGTTTAGCGATTGCTAAGGCGCGACGTCCTCGCACGTTCGTAGTCGGATCGTCAAAGTCAACTTCCTCCAAAGCGAAAACCAACATCTCATCGAAAGACGGGACACCTTTGCCTCTATCAGTTTGAATCCATATACCACCTCAAACGGGCACATGTTTGTGGTAGAGTGAACTGCCCAACTGTAAGCAAACTCCACGTGCGGCAAACACTCTTCCCACTCCTTCAAATTCTTCTTGATCATTGTACGCAGCAAGGCTGAGAGTGTGCGGTTCACTACCTCTGTTTGCCCATCAGTTTGGGGGTGACACGTTGTTGAAAAGAGCAACTTGGTTCCTAATTTTGCCCACAATGTTTTCCAAAAGTAGCTCATGAACTTCACATCTCGATCTGAAACAATAGTCCTTGGCATTCCATGCAAGCGAACAACTTCCCTGAAAAACAAATCAGCAACATGTGAAGCATTGTCGTTCTTGTGGCACGGAATGAAGTGTGCCATTTTTTAGAACCTATCAACCACAACAAAAACTGAATCCCTCACCCTCTTAGTCCTAGGCAGTGCTAAAACAAAATCCATGCTAATATATTCCCAAGGAGCATTTGGAACAGGTAGTGATGAGGACATGATTACCTTGGATACGACCAAAAATATTGCATACATGTATATTTGTGAGGTGATTTCTAATGCAAACTATGCAATAATTTATTTATGTCATCCAGGACAAAAATACTTCACAAACTTTTGTGCCATGTCTAATTGCAGGTGTATGGGACATTTGTACAATCCACATATGAAGATAAGGGAGAAAGAGATGTTTACCTGCTGTTCAAAAAGTTCTCTCACGTCACTTTTGGCCAAAGAGAAGATAGAGTCCAAGTCTCTCACGTTCTGGACTCAAATTCGGACTGCACATACAACCTGACTCAAAACATCAATAACATTTTCATACGGACTCCAAATTGGTTGATTCTTTTTTTGTTGGAAAATAGATTTCGTGCATTTTCCAACCCAATTGGAATCACCTTAAAATCCGTCCGGAGCGTTGAGTTATGGACGAAACAATCTGATGCTACAGCAGAATCCGAGTCAAACTACAAGTCCAAAGGTGTTACGTCACCTCCGCTTGGGCCCATTGGCCTTGTACGACCTAGGGTTAGTTTTAGGCTGCCTTGGGACGTCCTCCCACCTCCTTGGCCACCACCCCTTGCTCCTATATAAGTAGATCCATCTAGTAGCTTTTTCCTTGGGATTTGTTTAGTTAAAAGTTAGCCATTGCAACCGTGTACTTCGTTTGTGTCCAACGACAGACCAAGACCGCTTACGGATCCCCACCATTATCAATACTTCATATATATTCGCAATATTCAGATTGCTTTATCATATTCTTGCTCGTTCTTCGATTGCTTGCAGGAATAGACCTTCGTGGTCGGTGATCGTGCTTCCGCATCGTCGGTAACCTAAGGAGATTGGTTTAGCGATTGCTAAGGCGCAACGTCAGGCACGTTTGTAGTCGGATCGTCAAAGTCGACTCCACCAAATCGAGAGTTATCATCTCATCGAAGATCGGGACACCTCGCCTCTATCAAGTGGTATCGGTTTTCAGGTTGCTCGGTGAGAATTTCCAATTATTCCTAGATTAGATTTATTTTCTTACCTATTGTCCAAGAAAAGCCACAAAAAAGTTAGATCTATTCATCCTTTGTCCAAGCCAGTCCGAGCCTTTGCAGTTTTCTTTTCATTGTTTGCATTATTGAATTATCGGTTGCATCGTCGTGTCGAGTTGCTGGTCTTAGTGTCTAGTTCGTTTAGAGTTTGAGTTCTGTTCACATTAGTCACGCCGCTGCATCGTTATCCCTTCCGTTGACCACCATGCATCCATCAATTTCCACCACGTGCTACCCACCGTTCATTGTCATAACCATAGTTGAGATCGTTCACATCTTCACTTGATCCAATCTGCATCTTATCTAGTTTGTTTGGAAAGAGGAGAGAGAAAAAAGAGAGAAAAAAGTAAAAGAAAAAGTCAGAGAAAAAAGAGAGAAAGAAAAGAAAAATAAGTGTGAGAAAAAAGAGAGAATAAAAAAACAAAGTTCGGATCTATCTAGACTCAATCTCGTAGCTGAATTCGGATTGGAATCTGTTTTGTGCACTGTTCAGTAAAACAGGCATAACTTCCTCATACGAAGTCCGTTTTGGCTCATGAGTACTCAAATTAAAGCTAGAGACGAGCCGCATCTAAATAGTTGCAGAAGCTAGTTCAATATTTGGCACCTCAAAATCGGCTCCTAAATAGGTCTTTTGCCCTCCAAGTTCGTGAACACAGCTTATTCCAGTTTTTCAAACCAGTTTTAGAATTTTTGACTCCTCATATCAACTCGAATTGAGTGATTCTTTTGAATTGGAAAGCTTGAGTTAGTAGCATTCTTTTAAAAAGTTATCAGAAAATTGGCTCAAACTTTTCAAGAGGAAAATTGAGAGAGAGTTGTTGTATATCCCGCTTGGCAGTTGTTCTTCATCATTATCTTTCTGCCGTTGTGATCTTCACTTATATCTTGCTGTCCAGAGCTACTTATTATCCTTCATTGATGCTAGTTGTGCTACGCTGTGACCTCATTAGTGTTCTAGGCTCGCGTCTCTAGTCTGGTCTAGCCTAGGACCAGACAAGATCTTGTCGTTGAGCGTTTATTCAACATTGCATCTATGAATTGATTATTGCTAATTTTTTGCTACCATATATAGCCAACCCAGCTCCACATATTTCTACACCGTGTATCGCACGTTCCCCGGCAATCGCTTTACACAATCTTTAGAGTTACTTGACACCGCTGGTTGCTGTCACCACCGCCGCATGGTAAGAACTTGTAAGATATTGATATTTGCTTTATTGTGAGCACTTTCCAACCACATCCTAGTAGTTCATAGGAACATTATTCTCGAATTTTTTTCTTGTTTCTACTAATCATGACAGGTTCGGAGATAGAAGTTCTTGGACGACGGACACATCTTCATCATCACGAGAGTTGGGACAACACACACAAGCATATGGTCGTGGTATGTCTTTACCATCATTTGAGGGTAGATTTAATCCTGCTATTTATCTAGCTTGGGAGCTTGAATTAGAAGAAGTTTTAGTCACCATGATTTTTCCGAACTTGAGAGAGTACGAGCTACCACTAGAGCATTTACTGGTTTTGCTTCTGTTTGGTGGAGTGTACATTGTAAGAAAAACATTGATAACCAACCCACAGCTTGGAAAGTTTTGAAAGCTGTAATTAGACAACAATTTTTTCCTCCTTACTATCGTCGTGAATTGCTTCACAAATTTGAACAATTAAAACAAGGCAGTAACACTGTTCATGCTTACTACAAAGAGTTCAAATCTTATATGCATCACTGTGACATAGAAGAATCTGAGGATGATACAATGAATAGATTTTTTGGTGGTTTGAACCATGATATCCGTGCAAGATTTCACTATATTCCTCGTTCCATTATTGGTATGTATGTTCGCGCTTGTACCTTTGAGAGACAGCTACAGGAGGATGCATTGGGTGACTACAACAACTACTATTCCAGTTCATGCTCACCATCGCCGATTGGTTCCTCCACCGTTGCACCTACTAGAGCAGCCCCACCCAGATTGTGAGCGACATCATCTCAAGTGTATGTTGCATTATCAAGGCCCGTACCTACATCAGCTACGTCTTTGCGACAAGGTAACAGTAAAGGTATTAATGATATAACTTCACATGAGAATGATGCATCCCTAGTTAACTTGAATGCATCATCTGTTGAGTTAACTGGTGATTTGAGCACATCACCTATTTTAGAGAATCTTGATACTATCATGAATGCGTCATGTGATCAAACAACTGAAATACCAACAATTTTGAGTGCACCCATTGAATTAACTATTGATGCAAAAGAACCAATGTTTAATCATTTTGATATGACCTCTAATCTTAGTGATGATTCTGTGTCGAATGACTTTTTGCATGTTTGCTTATTTAAGCATGTTGTAGCATGTAAACTTGATGCAAGTAAGGTTTATTCACCAATGTTGGGATGGTTTAATGATGAACATTGTCAATCTTTTGAAATGAATAAGAGCTTCACTTATATGTGCAAACTGAGTTGTAATATTTTCATGCCTTCTACTTCTTGTGATAATGTTTTGGCTTTAGATTTTATGAACTATGCAAGTTACTCATCTATTCATGTGTCATATGTGCAAAAATCAAGGGAAGTAAAAATGGATGACATATACATATACAACATGTACACCTTGTCTCTTTTGTTAGCCATATTTCAGACTAAGCAACGCCGAGGACGGCTTTGTTTTCAAGAAGGGGAGGATGATGAGGACATGATTACCTTGGATACGACCAAAAATATTGCATACATGTATATTTGTGAGGTGATTTCTAATGCAAACTATGCAATAATTTATTTATGTCATCCAGGACAAAAATACTTCACAAACTTTTGTGCCATGTCTAATTGCAGGTGTATGGGACATTTGTACAATCCACATATGAAGATAAGGGAGAAAGAGATGTTTACCTGCTGTTCAAAAAGTTCTCTCACGTCACTTTTGGCCCAAGAGAAGATAGAGTCCAAGTCTCTCACGTTCTGGACTCAAATTCGGACTGCACATACATACCTGACTCAAAACGTCAATAACATTTTCATACGGACTCCAAATTGGTTGATTCTTTTTTTGTTGGAAAATAGATTTCGTGCATTTTCCAACCCAATTGGAATCACCTTAAAATCCGTCCGGAGCGTTGAGTTATGGACGAAACAATCTGATCTTTGCAGCAGAATCTGAGTCAAACTACAAGTCCAAAGGTGTTACGTCACCTCCGCTTGGGCCCATTGGCCTTGTACGACCTAGGGTTAGTTTTAGGCTGCCTTGGGACGTCCTCCCACCTCCTTGGCCGCCACCCCTTGCTCCTATATAAGTAGATCCATCTAGTAGCTTTTTCCTTGGGATTTGTTTAGTTAAAAGTTAGCCATTGCAACTTGTATTCGTTTGTGTCCAACGACCAGACCAAGACCGCTTACGGATCCCCACCATTATCAATACTTCATATATATTCGCAATATTCAGATTGCTTTATCATATTCTTGCTCGTTCTTGATTGCTTGCAGGAATAGACCTTCGTGGTCGCTGATCGTGCTTCCGGCATCGTCAAGAACCTAAGGAGATTGGTTTAGCGATTGCTAAGGCGCAACGTCGTGCACGCTTGTAGTCGGATCGTCAAAGTCGACTCCACCAAATCGAGAGTTATCATCTCATCGAAAGATCGGGACACCCTCGCCTCTATCAAGTGGTATCAGTTTTCAGGTTGCTCGGTGAGAATTTCCAATTATTCCTAGATGCTGAGTGCAGACTCGCGACCCTAACGGTACCTTACTCTTCGTCTGAATATCCTGCAACATGAGACGTTGCAGCCATATAGGTCAATACTTTGAATGTATTGGCAAGTTACACCGGAGTAATAATAAAGCAGACCTACATGTATATGCATAGTACAACAAAGGAAGGCTCGAGGGTTTATTTTTGCAGAAAGCTGATTTTATCCTCATAACTACCTAATAGTCAAATTTTTATTTAGTTCTTTATTACTACAATTAAATGCACAAGGTTGAGTTGGCAAAATCAACTCCAACCTACCCATTATGAAGTTGCCCAAAAATATTATTAAGTGTCACATCTGTCAAGATCATCCAACAACTATAATGGCATAGTGGCTCAAATTTACCCATAACCGGGGGCACGGCTAATCATGATTAGTTTTAATACTCTGCAGAGTTTTGTACGCTTTACCAACTGGACCCAATCCGAAGATTGAGACAAAGTCTTTCAGAAGAGGTTCCCTTAACCACCTGACGGCCACATCCCACCTACAAATGCTACATCTGTCGACACCTTTATGGGCGTGGTTCCAACAAGCGATCAACTAAGCGAGCCCATATAGCCGGTGGCCGCACATGGAAGCTACTAGTCACTAAGTGCATCGATCTTTTTGAACACAGGCGGCATTCCACTTAGGGTGCACCTCATGAGTGCATGGCCTTAGAAAAGGTGCAAGACCCCATGATGCCTTCCTCAACACCAAGCAATACCACTTCCACCCAGAGGTGAGTTAAATCCTGAGTTACTACTCAATTGTTATATATATATATATATAATCCTCACATAAACTCAATGAATACACGAACCACCCCGTCTACAAAGCATAGCAACTACAACTATCACGATTTGCAAAAGACGGAAGGTAGCTCAACAAAGATAGCTCAAAAAGATAACAATCCTATAATGCATAAAGTTATAGTGTGATATATACTACAATGCATAGAAAACAATAGGTAAAGGATGATCAACATGTAACTTGCCTTGGTTCTGATTCGAAAGTCACACTCGACAATAGCTCGCGTCGACTCCGGACAATCTACACGTTTCACACAATTCAACAAATCAATCACCGGAACACGAATAGAACCAAAATAAAACCAACAGCAAGAAAATGATTTTTAAAACTCAACAACAGAAGCTTAACAGCACCTAAATTGCACTACGGTCACAATGCAAAAAGAATCACTCGATTCCGATAAACGGTTTGAAAGTTACGGCCTCCGGAGGATTTGATTCAAATTCAAACGAATTCAAATTTGAACAGTGCAAACATGTGCAAAGTTGGTACTATGATAATGTGCTGATTTTTGTGAGATCACAGGAAAAAGAATTACCTAAATTGGAATTATAGAATAAAAGATATAGCTATCAGAAGTTAGAGTTGAAATCTGAAAATAAAACAAAAAGGAAAACAGAAAACTCCTGAACAGTGAATACTGTAGCGGCGCTGTAGCTTTTGCCATGTGGCATCACCCGATTGGCCGAGGTCTGTTGCGCGCGCGTGCTCACCAGAAAACAGGGGACGCGGCGGCGGCGGGTCGGGCGTCGGCGGTGGCGCTCCTCCGGCGACTCTCCGGCGATGGGGAAGTGATGGGCGGGTGCGGTGGTGAGTAGCGGAGGTGGTGGTGACGTCAAACGGCGACGGGGCTCCCTCGAGCGGCGGTGGCGAAGACCTGAACGCGGCGTGCTCCGGCGAAGTCGGGCGTCGGTGGCGGCGTCGTCCTGGTGCGCTGCAGGGTACTCCGAGGTGTCAAAAGAGTGCGGCGTCGAGAGGGGGTTCGAACGGAGTATGTGGTGCGGCTCTGCAGGTCATTATGGCGGCGGCAACGACCGGCGAACGGCGGCGGTCTCGAGCTCGACGGCGAGATCAGATTCGCCCTAGCTTGCGCGTGCGGCAACGGGAGACGAGGGAAAAGGGCTGCGGGGGTTCGTCGGGATCTTGGGCACGCGCACGGACACTCGGGCGCGTTCGAGGTGGACCAGGGCGCCGACTCGATCCGGGTCGACCTCGGCGTGCGCGCGGCGGCGCGTCCGGTTCGGTGAAGGACGAACAGGCGCGGGGCCCGCTAGTCGATGGCCGGAGGCGGCGGGTGGCTGCGGGCTGGCGGGGGGGGCGATGGAGCTGGTGGTTGGGTGGGCATGGCAATGGGTCGGTGGTGGCTATTCTTTGGGCTGGGTGGTGGTCTGGGCATTGGTGGCCGGCTCACGCTTTTTTAAAATGCGAAACAGCAGAGAAGAAACAAAATAAATAAAATAAAATACACAGTATAAAATCTAAATAAAAATACCTAGACACACAGTAAAAATAGCCCTATAGCTATAAACTACAGGAACACTAGTTCCAATACTAATGAAATTTTGTAAAATAATTTTGATGCAATAGGCCACTCAAACAGCAATAAAACAATCAAATAAAATATTTTGAAGATCACAAAAATTACCAGAACATATCATATGAACTGGAATTAATATTCTGCACATTATGAACATTTTTAAAAACAGGGGAGAAGTCATGTTATCTCCACTCCAATAGATTGCCTTTTTTTGCATAATGATTTGAATATTTCAGAAAAGCAAATAATGCAATAAAAATATGATATGCATGTGAATGATCTATTAACATCCTAATTTAGTAAAATTGGGATGTTACACATGTTTTCCTTTCCTTTCTTATACTTCACAACATATGGGAAAGTTTTAATGAATTCTACCCATTTAGCATGCCTACGATTCAGTTTAGCTTGGCCTTTCAAATGTTTCAAGGCCTCATGATCAGAATGTACAATAAACTCTTTAGGCCATAAGTAGTGTTGCCAAGTTTCAAGCACTCTAACCAAGGCATACAACTCCTTATCATAAACAGAATAATTCAGTTGTGCACCACTCAGCTTCTCACTAAAATATGCTATTGGTTTTCGTTCTTGCATTAACACACCTCCAATACCTATTCCACTAGCATCACATTCTATCTCAAAAGTTTTAGTGAAATCAGGTAGAATCAGCAAAGGTGCTTCAGTTAATTGTTTCTTAAGCTCAAGAAATGCTTCTTCTTGTGGTGCACCCCATTTAAAGGGAATTCCTTTCTTTGTCAATTCATTCAAAGGTGCAGCAATTGTACTAAAATCTTTCACAAACCTCTGGTAGAAACCAGCAAGGCCATGAAAACTTCTCACCTGGCTTACATTCATTGGAGTTGGCCAATTCTTGATTGCTTCCACCTTAGATTCATCCACTTCAATTCCCTGTCCTGAAACGACATAACCAAGAAAAACAACCTTGTTTGTGTAAAAGGAGCACTTCTCAATGTTAGCATATAGTTTTTCTGTCCTTAGCACATTCAGCACTTGTTTTAGATGTTCAATATGTTCCTCAATGGATCTGCTATAGATTAGGATGTCATCAAAGTACACAACAACAAAATTTCCAATGTAAGCTCTCAAAACATGGTTCATCAATCTCATGAATGTACTTGGTGCATTAGTTAATCCAAAAGGCATGACTAACCACTCATACAACCCAAATTTTGTTTCGAAAGCAGTTTTCCATTCATCTCCTTCTTTCATCCTAATCTGATGGTATCCACTCCTCAAATCAATTTTAGAGAAAACAGTAGAGCCACTCAATTCATCAAGCATATCATCTAACCTAGGATGACGATACCTAATAGTTATAATATTGATAGGCCTACAATCCATTACCAATCGCCATGTGTCATCTTTCTTGGCCACAAAAATCACAGGTACAACACAAGGACTTAAGCTTTCACGCACATAACCTTTATCTAAAAGTTCTTGTACCTGCCTTTGTATCTCCTTTGTTTCTTCAGGATTGGTGCGGTAGGGAGGTCGATTCGGAAGTGATGCTCCTGGAATGAGGTCAATCTGATGTTCTATGCCACGCAAGGGAGGTAGACCAGCGGGTACTTCCTCCGGAAAAAATCCTCGAATTCCTGCAAGACATCACAAACAGCACTAGGGAGACATGTTAAGTCGTTAGCTGAAAGCAAAGCATCTTTGTACACAAGTACAACGACCACTTGATCTGGGTTGAGCCTCACATCTCTCAGTTCTGATTTGGTGGCTAACATTACTAAGTTCTCTCCCTCTCTTTTATTCTTCTCTCTCAGATTTGGCTTGTGGCGCTCACTCACCGATTTGTGGATCTCTCTCTCGCTCTTTTTCTCTCCCTCTTTCTTACTCACTATTTTTACTTCAGAAACTTTCTGCAAGTGCTCAGCCATGATTTGTTGGGGTGTCATGTGATGCGGAGCATCCCTCACTCATCCCCATGGATGTACCTACATCTTCCTCAACACCACGTGGACCCATGACTCGAGCTCGAGCTAAGGCTATTGAAGATAAGGTGAACTCGCTCCTCTCCGAACTCCCTCTTCCTACTCACGAGACATGGCTACTACCTCATTCGGAAACTCTATGTGTGATCAGGTACATGGAGGAGAGCCACGGTACAGCTACATACAAGATCCAAGATGGCTAGGACTCCAAGCGTGATGAAGAAGAAGAAGAGCTGCTTTGGAAGCTACAGGCGTCGGACTATCGACCACGTCCGGGCGTCCGACGAGTCCCAGGACACAGACGACCGAGCTCTCCGGACGTCCGGTACCTGACCACCTGAACCAAATCTACGGACGTCTGAGGCGGACCGGACGACCGGCCCTCTCCGGACGTCCGACACGTCCACAACCGAGCCAAATTTTCGGACGTCCGAGCCCTGCCGGATGTCCGGGCCGTCCCGAGCCTCCGAACGTCCGACGTCTTCCGGACGTGCGGCACCTAAGTGCCCGCACCCGTGGGCTGGAGCCCTTGTACCTCTTCACTTCGCCCCCATTTGTACTAAGACTATAAATAGACCTCGTCCTCCTAGTTAGGGTTAGCATAGGTTTAGCTCATATTTTGTGTGAGAGCCTAGCTCATCCACTTGGTTACTTCTCCTCGGAGCTCAGGACCTCTTCGGAGAAGATCCCCCAAGCGGATTCAAGACCCCCTCTTGGGTGGCCCCCATCAAGACCTCCTCACGGAGAAGAACGGCTACTCGTGTATCTTTCCTTTGTTGATTTTGAATCTTGTGCTACCTTATGTGTTCGGTGATCTAGCCCTTGTGTGATCGATACTTGTCGGTTTAGTGTTTCTCTCGTGTGTTTTTCCCTTGTGTTCTTTCGCCCGTTCGTCGTGTTTCCCCGTAGGATCCCCTCCAAACGGGAAAGATCTCCGATTAGGGTACCGCCCTACATCATCTTGGTATCATAAGCCACGTTGATCACGTTTTTGGAGCCCCTACCCCGTGTTTTCTAGCTTGATTTTGTTGTTTTTGTCATAAATTCGAAAATTCCCCACCAAAAATAGCCCCAATTTTTTTTTGTGATTTGTTGTGAGTTGAGATTTTGTTGGATTTGGTGCATGGATTTGAGTTGCTACGTGTGGATCTAGCTTTTCCCATCCTCTCCACCCTTTTCCATCCAACAATCCACTCAATTTTGACCTCACCATCTTCTTCCACCTCAAAATCACCCTGGCCCAACCTGTGTTGACCCTGACCACCGGACGTCCGACCTTTCCGGACGGCCGGAACCCCTGTCCCGATTCAAATTTACGGACGACCGGACCCTACCGGACTTCCGACGGTCGGACGACCGGAATAACCGGACATCCGTGAAACCCTGACGAAACTGAAATTGTTCAGTGCAGCCACCACCACCACCCCACCTTCCACCACATCTTCCAAAACCACATACACCACCATCCTTATGACGATTTTGCCACATTTTGGTCCTTGAGATTTTGAGTTGTGGTTCCCGTGTCCTATTGTGTTTCGGCTATCTAGGTACGGTTCGACTTCATCATCACCTCGGCTCATCTTCGCAAGGGTCACATCATCGCCAAGCACGGTAACATCGTCGACATCTTTGTCATACCTTGCAATTGCATTGATACCCACATGGCCTTACTTTTGCGTAGCTTACCCATTGAGACTAGCCATTGAGTATTGCCGGCAACGTGACTTGTGCACATTAGTGATCATACTCCATAGCATACATACCATACCACCGTGGTGCATATCTTGGGATCCATTTGTGTGTCACAAAGTTGTCCTAGCATACACAATAGCTATCTTGGTTCGTGAAGTTTTGCATGAGAAAAGAGCTCAAAAGTGAAAGAGCCACCGAAGCTTTTAAGCAAAGAGGAAAGATAAGCAAAGAGCTTATGAGCAAAAACCATAGCATCATACCACATTAAGATTGTCATATTGGATCATCTTGGATCATAGCACCGAAATACCATACATATAGCATACTTGGGATAGAGATAGTTGCATTTTTGCCTAGTAGGTTGTGCACAAGTTCCGTATCCGCCTATTGTGCAATCGTGCTAGCTCTCTCTAGTATTGTGCAACAAGAGCATTTTCGTGGATTCCACATTTTAGCTCACTTTTAGTTTGCACAATCCCACTTATCTATTTGCGTGTGTGTTTCCGTGTACCATTATTTGCTTGGTCTACTTGTTGCATTTGCAAATTTGTGAACCTTTTCCAACATTATTGACGCTCACTTACAATTGCATCAAATTTTGTGCCACCGTCCTTACCAAGCTCCACCATAAGCTATTATTTGTGTAGGTGTGCGAACCGACAAGGATTGGTACCAATAGTGCTATTTCATTGTCCGCATTCGAGTGATATTGATTCATCATCAACATCGGTCAAAGGTACATTGGTATAAGTTCTTCTCCTTCTACCACTCACATATTTTGCTTGGAGTGATGGATAGGCCAAGTACTTCTACAAACCCACTCTTCATCGAGCAAGACGACGACATGTCCTCATACGTCACCAAGAGTCACCTCTTTGGTGCACAACGAGCGTTGCACCAAGAGCGACAAGCAATGAGCGACCGCATCGACAACCTCGCCACCGACTTGCAACTCTTCGAGCAACGTACAAGAGACTACTTCAACAACAAGTTCGCGCTCACAAGCAAGAGAATGATGCAAGAATGGACGAGATCCACACCTTGATGAGGAACCGGCATCATTCCCCTTCTTCGTCCTCAAGACGGAGCTGCTCGAGTCGACACTCCGACGACACCTTCTATCACTCAAGTACACCATCATCGAACACTCTTCGACGAGCCGCGCGTCAAGACCGTCATGCATCTCGCAACCCGCTACATGAGAAGCATTCACTAGAGCAAGTCGATGAGCAAGTCCCTCGTCCTCAATCCAACCAAGCCGCTTTTGCCCAAGCTCAAAAACGACAACGACTACGGCACCAAGAGGAAGAACGAGCGCGTCTACACCAAGAAGAACAAGACGCCGAGGCGCAACGTCTTCAACGACAACAACGTGAAGCGCAAGCTCTTGAGGCGCAACGTTCCCTTCAAGAATCAAGTCGAGCCATCGCCAACCGCAATCGTGAACGGCGAAATCAAGAGGAAGCCGTTCGAGAAGAAATCCAAGAGAGGAACTACCAACCCCATGTACAACGTCAAGTTCCTCAAGCTCCTCCAGAAGCTCGTCAAGCTCCACCTCAACCTCAAGTTCAACAAGAGCAAGATGATCATGGTCTTCCTCCACGACAAGAGCAACATGAAGACGATTGCAATCCACGTCAAGGGCGTCATCATCACCATTGCCAACAACACAATGAAGAGCAACGCTATGGAAAGCTCAAATTCACCATGCCCAAGTTCAATGGAAGCAATGACCCCGAAGAGTACCTCTCATGGGCATTGAAGGTCGACAAAATCTTTCATTTTCACAACTATGAGGAAGAGAAGAAGATCGCTATGGCATCACTTGAGTTCCAAGACTATGTGTGATGAGGACATCAATACCATTGTTACACCCACAGCCCCTGCTGCTATACATACTGGACCAATTACTAGAGCTCGCGCACGCCAATTGAATTATCAGGTACTTTCGTTTCTTGGTAACGATTCCAATGTTCATGAGAATATGATGCTGCCTAAATTTGATACATTTGTTTTGCTTACAAATGAAGGGCCTACCATGGACAAGAAAGATGAACCTTGGAGCAAGTTCAAGCATGGAGATGTTGGCATGCGCAAGGGGAACAAGAACGGAGTTACAAGTGATGATTCCAGGAATTTGAAGCCACCCTAATGAGTGCATGAGGCCTTGGACGAAATATACAAGATGCCACTTCATAATATTCGTTTATAGGCTATTCTAGGTGCTGTGTCACCTTATTATTGGGCCAGGCCCATGTAATTTCGAAATACTTAAGTATAGGCTGTTTTTAGAGTCCGTATGTGTGGGGAAACAAGAGTTAGGGTTGATTTCGGACCCCTCCACCAAGGGCCACGAAATTCCCCCCCTCTTCCTCCATATATACAGCCCTTAGGGCACCGTTTAGACCTTGGGTTTTGTTTAGATTAAAAGTTCGCCATAGCTGCAACTTCGCAGCATTTCGCTTGTGTTCAACGACCGGACAAAGCGCCACAGTAACCCCACCTTGATCAATAAAGCTTTCATCTTATATTCGCAATATCCAGATTGCAATCTCAGTTTCTTGCTTGTTCTTCGCTTGCTCGCAGGAAACAGGCCCTCGTGGTCGTTGATCGTGCTTCGCGTGGTCAATAACCCTCGGAAGTTGGTTTAGCGATTGCTAAAGCGCGACGCCTCGCGACGCTCGTAGTCGGATCGTCAAGGTCGACTCCCACGAAACGATAGCCACCATCTCATCGAAACATCGGGACACCTCGCCTCTATCAAGTGGTATCAGATTTCCGTGTTGCTCGGTGAGATTTTACAGTTTTCGTAGTTTAGATCGAGTCCGCTTTTCATACCTATTGTCCACGAAAAAGCCGAAAAAAATAGGGTTAGTTCATCATATCCGAACCAATCTGAGCCTTTGCATAATCTTTTTAGGGTTTTGCTTTGTTGAATTTGAGGGTGCATCGTCGTGTCTCGTTGCTGGTCTTAGAGTCTAGTCTTTTAGAGTTTCAAGTTCTGGTCATAAGTTGTCACGTCGCCAGCGCACCATCATCTTCGCCCCTGCCACCTACCACCACCGCTCCGAATCCGTATCCATAGACCACCACCAATCCGTGTCCATGTACCACCACCATATATCCACCACCAATCCGAGTTCCTTGCATATTAGGTTTGTTTTCGAGATCTATCTAGTTTCCGATTCGTGTTTCCTTGCCGGAGTAGGTTTCGGAAAAAAAAATTGGTCAAAATTTTCCGAAAACGTACTTGTCAAAAAAAAATTTGGCTATCCTATTTTTAGGTGTTTATAAGCGTATTGAGACAGTCGCCGTTATAGAAAGCTCTTTCTGACCCGTTTCCAGTTTTTGGGTCCGGGCAGTCGAAAAAAAAAATTGGTCAAAAAAATTTCGTGCCCATCTGTCGGTTTGACACTGGAAGAGTTTTGAGACACTCGCCATTATAGTGATTTTTCGCAAAAAAAAAGAGCAAAAAAAAAAGCAGCACAAAAAAAAAGAGAAAAAAAAAATTCCAGAGTGTGCTTTTCCCTTGTTTACGCAGCGCCGTGATTTTGTTAGTGTTCTAGGCTCGCGTCTCTAGCACGGTCTAGCCTAGGACCAAGACAAGATCGTCGTTGAGCGCTTATTCAACTTTGCATCTCTGAATTGATTATTCTGACCCTTTTGCTACCATATTATAAGCCTTCCCAGCTCCACATACATCTACATCGTGCGCTTGACTCTCCCCGTAATCGCTCTGTCCAAGCTTTGAGAGTTTTGACTACATCGATTCTTGCGATCACTTTCTTCTTTGGGTAAGAACTGGTAAGAATTTGAGATTTGCTTGACGGATTTGTGATCATCACCACACCACCACCACCACTTCCTAGTAGTCTGTCAATCATATTCTTGTGTGTTTCTATTGCTGCTAACCATGGGAGGATCAAGTCGACGTGATCGACCGGGAGAACATGACAAACAAAGCGCTACATGATAAGTTTCAACAAATGATGAGTGGGCAGGTGGAAGATGTGCTAAATAGATTTGAAGAGGCCATGGAGAAGATAGATGGCATTGAGAAGGCGTTCAAACAAAGCTCGATAACAAGTTTAATGAATTGCTCGCTGCGTCTACCACCACCACCACCGGCGGCACCTAACGCACCTCTCCTTCAACAACAAGGACTACCTCCACATCGCTGAAACAGCCCTCCGCCGAGCTTCCCGTGTCCCTCTTCACTGGCCAAGCTGCTGGTGCTGCTTTGTTGATACTTCGTGGCTCCTGCTGCTGCGGTGGGGAGGATGATTATGTGAGAGATTACGAGGATGAGGTTGATCAACATCGAACTACGTGCAACCACCAGCACCACAACCACCAGGTCGCCCACATGCAAATAATGGCAATGTTGGGCTCCCCTTCAGTACGAGATCACGACCATCTCCCTAAACTGAAATTGAATATTCCACCATTTGAGGGTAGATATGTTCTGATATATATCTTACTTGGGAGTTAGAAACTGAACAATGATTTACATGTTTACAATATCCCGAGGAGAGACGTGTTCCTCGCTTCTTTGTTTGTGCTTTCACTAGCTTTGCATGTGTTTGGTGGTCTGAACATTGTAGATTATATCCTGTTCCAGCTACTTGGGCTGCTTTGAAAACTGCTATGCGTACTCGTTGGGTTCCACCATATTATCAGCGTGAATTACTTCAAAATTGCAGCGCTTAAGACAAGGAAAAATTCGGTAGAAGAATATTATCGGGAATTACAAACTGGCTTGATTAGATGTGGTATTGTTGAGGAGAATGAAGCTATGCTTGCACGTTTTTTGGGTGGATTCAATAGAGAGATTCAGACCATTCTAGACTACAAGGATTATAATAATATCACTCGATTATTCCATCTTGCTTGTAAAGCTGAACGTGAAGTGCAGGATCGACGTGCATTGGCGCGGACTAACTTTTCTCGCAGGTCGACCTTCATCATGGACACCACGTGCATCATCTACTTCCACACGTTCTACTACACGGCACCTCCGCCGGCTGCCACCTCCAACCGTGATACAAGAAAGCACGCACAACCACCACTATCGCCAAGAGGACACCGCTGGGCCTACACAGAGCTCTTCTTATTCCATGGCGTCAACAGGGCACACAAGTGATATTATTTGTCGTCGTTGTAAGGGAAGAGGACATTTTATGAGAGAATGCCAATCTCAGCGTGTGATGATTGCTACCGAGGATGGTGGGTATGAGTCCGCTAGTGACTATGATGAAGAGACTTTGGCTCTTATTACACATGAAGAACACGGTGGAGATGATTCGATCATGAGACGCAATACATGGCTGTGAAGATCTTGACGGTATGAATGTTTAGTTGCTCAACGTGTTTTGAGTGTGCAGGTTACACAAGCTGAGCAAAATCAGAGGCATAACTTGTTCCATACAAAGGGAGTTGTGAAGGAACGTTCTATTCAGCGCCATCATAGATGGAGGGAGCTGCAACAACTTGGCTAGCATGGATATGGTGGAGAAGCTTTCTCTCACCACAAGACCACATCCACATCCTTACTACATCCAATGGTTCAACAACAGCGGCAAGGTTAAGGTAACACGTCTTTGTTCGTGTGTATTTTAGTATCTCTACATATGCTGATTATGTTGATTGTGATGTGGTACCTATGCAAGCATGTTCCTTATTACTTGGTAGACCATGGCAATTTGATAAAATTCTGTACACCATGGTAGAAACAATCAGTATACTCTTGTTCACAAGGATAAAAATATTACTTTGCTTCCTATGACTCCTGATTCCATTTTGAAAGATGATATTAATAGAGCTAATAAAGCAAAACAGGAGAAAAGTAAGAGTGAAAATCAGATTGTGGCAAAAGAATTTGAGCAACAAATGAAGCCTAATAATAAACCATCTAATGTTGCTTCTGAAATTAAACTGAAAAGTGCATGTTAATTTGCCACCAAATCTGATATTGATGAGCTAGATTCTAGCAAATCTGTTTGCTATGCTTTTGTGTGCAAAGAGGCATTATTTTCATTCGAGGACGTGCCTTCCTCTTTGCCCCTCATGTCACTAACATTTTGCAGGAGTTCGCCGACGTCTTCCCACAAGACGTGCCACCGGATTACCACCTATTCGAGGGATTGAGCATCAAATTGACTTAATTCCGGTGCATCGCTACCAACCGCGCACCATACCGCACCAATCCGAGGAGACGAAGGAGATTATGCGTCAAGTACTGAGGAGCTGCTCGACAAAGGTTATATACGCGAATCTCTTAGTCCTTGTGCTGTTCCTATTATACTAGTGCCTAAAAAGGATGGTACGTCGGCGTATGTGTGTTGATTGTAGAGGCATTAATAATATTACTATTCGTTATCGTCATCCTATTCCTAGGCTAGATGATATGCTTGATGAATTGAGTGGCTCTACAATATTCTCCAAAGTTGATTTGCGTGAGTGGATACCATCAAATTCGTATGAAATTGGGAGATGAATGGAAAACAGCATTTAAAACTAAGTTTGGATTATATGAGTGGTTAGTCATGCCTTTTGGGTTAACTAATGCACCTAGTACTTTCATGAGATTAATGAACGAAGTTTTATGTGCTTTCATTGGAAGATTTGTGGTAGTTTACTTTGATGATATACTGATTTATAGCAAATCTTTGGAAGAACATTTGGAACATTTACGTGTTGTTTTTAATGCGCCACGTGATGCACGCTTGTTTGGTAACCTTGGGAAGTGCACCTTTTGCACCGATCGAGTATCTTTTCTTGGCTATGTTGTTACTCCACGTGGAATTGAAGTTGATAAAGCCAAGATTGAAGCTATTGAGAGTTGGCCGCAGCCCAAAACGATCACACAAGTGAGGAGTTTTCTTGGACTCGCTGGTTTCTATAGGCGTTTTGTGAGAGACTTTAGCACCATTGCTGCACCTCTCAATGAGCTTACAAAGAAGGATGTGCCTTTTGTTTGGGGTACCGCATGGGAAGAAGCCTTCACAGATTGAAAGATAAGTTGACACATGCTCCTTTACTCCAACTTCGACTTTAATAAGACTTTTGAGCTTGAATGTGATGCTAGTGGAATTGGATTAGGAGGTGTGTTATTACAAGATGGCAAACCTGTTGCACACTTTTACGAAAAATTGAGTGGGCCTAGTCTGAACTATTCTACTTATGACAAAGAATTATATGCTCTTGTTCGGACTTTAGAGACATGGCAACATTATTTATGGCCCAAAGAATTTGTTATACATTCGATCATGAATCTTTGAAACATATTAAAAGTCAAGCTAAACTGAATCGTAGACATGCTAAATGGGTTGAATTCATTGAGACTTTCCCTTATGTCATTAAACACAAGAAGGGTAAAGAAAATGTTATTCTTGATGCTTTGTCTCGTCGCTATACTATGCTTTCACAACTTGACTTCAAAATATTTGGTTTGGAGACCATCAAAGATCAATATGTGCATGATGCTGATTTTAAAGATGTAATGCAGAATTGTAAAGAAGGAAGAACATGGAACAAGTTCGTTATTAATGATGGTTTTGTGTTCGTGCTAACAAGCTATGCATTCTGCTAGCTAGCTGTTCGTCTTTTGTTGTTGCAGGAGGCGCATGGAGGAGGATTAATGGGACACTTTGGCGTGAAGAAGACGGAGGATATAATTGCTACACATTTCTTTTGGCCAAAGATGAGACGGGATGTTGAGCGCTTTGTTGCTCGCTGCACTACATGTCAAAAAGCTAAGTCACGACTCAATCCTCATGGTTTATATATGCCTTTGCTCGTGCCTAGTGTTCCTTGGGAGGATATATCTATGGACTTTGTTTTAGGTTTACCTCGAACAAAGAAGGGAGGGATAGCATATTTGTTGTCGTGGATAGATTCTCGAAAATGGCACACTTTATACCATGTCATAAAAGCGATGATCTTTGTTAATGTTGCTGATTTGTTCTTTCGTGAAATTATTCGCTTGCATGGTGTGCCAAATACTATTGTTTCAGATCGTGATACTAAATTTCTTAGCCAGTTTTGGAGATGTTTTTGGGCTAAGTTGGGGACTAAACTGCTTTTAGTACTACTTGTCACCCCAAACCGATGGATAAACTGAAGTAGTCAATAGAACATTGTCTACTATGCTTAGGGCTGTTTTGAAGAATAATAAGAAAATGTGGGAAGAATGCTTGCCTCATATTGAATTTTCTTATAATCGTTCATTGCATTCTACTACTAAGATGTGCCCTTTTGAAATTGTGTATGGCTTCCTACCCGTGCACCTATTGATTTGTTGCCTCTTCCATCTTGGAGAAGGTTAATTTTGATGCTAAAGAACGTGCTGAATTGATTTTAAAATGCATGAGTTAACTAAGGAATACATTGAGTGTATGAATGCTAAATATAAACTTGTTGGAGATAAGGGTAGAAAACATGTTGTCTTTGCACCGGAGATCTTGTTTGGTTACATTTGCGTAATGATAGGTTTCCTAATTTGCGCAAATCAAAGCTAATGCCACGTCTTGATGGTCCATTTAAGGTGTTAGAGAAAATAAATGATAATGCATATAAACTTGAGCTGCTGCAGATTTTGGGGTTAGTCCCACTTTTAACATTGCAGATTTGAAGCCTTATTTGGGTGAGGAAGATGAGCTTCCGTCGAGGACGACTTCATTTCAAGAAGGGAGGATGATGAGGACATCAATACCATTGTTACACCCACAGCCCCTGCTGCTATACATCTTGGACCAATTACTAGAGCTCACAAGACGCCAATTGAATTATCATGTACTTTCGTTTCTTGGTAACGATTCCAATGTTCATGAGAATATGATGCTGCCTAAATTGGATACATTT